>VMKM01001413.1:0-143173 GCA_008360985.2 Macquaria ambigua
GTGTGTGCATTGATGTTGGTGGGGGTGTGTGTGTTGATGTTGGGGTGTGTGTGTGTGTGTATTGATGTCGGTGTAACAAAGACAATATTGCCAAAGCATCAGGTAATACTGAGATTAAAAAATAAAAAAGCAACTTACAGTATATACACGTTTAGTGTGTGTGTGTGTGTGTGTGTGTGTGTGTGTGTGTGTGTGTTCTTATTTATTTGGGAAGGTGGTCCTCAGAAATGTTTTAACAATCAGAAGTGGGCCTTAACTTACAAAAGGCTGAGAACCCCTGATCTAAAACTTTCTTGTTTTACTTTCTTGTTTTACTAAAGTCAGTGTCAGATCATGCACACTGTACTGGACACCATAACCCAGACCACCACACATCACTAGACCAGAATAGTGTAGGAAAAAATACTGTCTGTCAAAATACTGAAAACATTTTTCCATAAAAAATATGCCTTAAAAATATGTTTGTTAATCAGATTAAGATCAGAGGATGGTTTTGCTTTTCAATTCTGCTTTGAGATTTTATCTTTTAAGGATTTATTTTAATGCAAGACGATCATGTCAGTATACCATTTTGAGGGGTGGATGTAGCTCAGGAGGTAGAGCGGGTCATCCATTAATCCCAGGGTTGGTGGTTTGATCCCCGGCTCCTTTGGTCCACGTATTGAAGTGTCCTTGGGCAAGACACTGAACCTTAAGTTCACTCGGTGTGTGAATGTGTGTGTGTGTGTATGTATATATATATATATATATTTGTTCAGTCGAGCTAACAAAAGGATTTATAATGCGTTATTAATGCACTAGCCAAGTTTAAAATCACATTTGGTTTTACTGATACCTGACTGACACCTGATACTTTACGATAGATCATGTATTTGCGTCTTTTACTGTCTTATCTTTGATTGTTGCCTCAATTCTAGTGTCGTTTTAGGATAATTGTCTAAAAATCTAAATATTTTCCAGAAGAACATGCTTAGAAGGTTGCTTTTTTTTTTTTTTTCCCCAGTGGTGGTGTGGCATGCATCATGTTGCTGTTGCATGTTGTCATGTTGAACGTCCTCAAACAGCATCTGCCGAACCCATTAATGCTGTTATTTGTTTAGAGGCTGATGACGGTATTAAGGCAGCAGCGCGGAGTAAATACGTTTGTAAATGAGAGGAAGGCCGGCTGTGATCTGCTCGGTTTGAAGCAAACAACGCCGAGAGAGGACGTGAAAGATTGAATTTGCTGAAAATAGAGTACAAGGGTCTTTATTGTCAGCATCCCAGATTCGAGGCATTTTCTTATTTACCTCATACCGGCGCGCAGATAATAAAGTTAAATGTGGAATCGCAAACATCCTGACTGCATTTCCTCTTCACCCAGATAACAACATCATGGCCTCCATGTGTCTGAAGCCATCAGCTGAACTGGTGACACTGATTTTCTTTCCCATCACACACATCACATTAAATCTACCGCCTCATAGCTACAGCATGTGATCTGATTACCTCACCGCTATTACACCCAGATGTAGTTTGAAATAATCAGCTACAACATTTTCATAACCATAAACATTTTAATACGAGACAATAATGATATAAGCAGGGTTGGAAATTAGACTCACCCACTCGCCGGCGGCAAATGGTTTTATTCAAAAACATGAGAGACATAAACAGATATTTAAGGAGCACTAACTAAATGCAATCAAGCCTATTTCACCTTCTCGCCCCCTGTCAGCTGGGATCGGCTCTAGCTCCCCCCGCGACCTTCTAAGGATAAGTGGTTATAGATAATGGATGGAAAAAAATGAAGGTATTAAAACCAGTTTTTTGACACTTGGCCTTCTGCAAGATGGGGCCTCGAGATTAGGTAAAAACGCAGGTGCTGGTCAATTCAATTCCCATTTATATGGTAATGTAATGGAACATATTCATAAGTAAATTTGCAAGAAATCAAATTATTCACAAACTATATACTACAAAAAAAGAACCTTGAACAATAAAAAAAAAAAAAAAATTAAACTTCATCAAAGAAATTCATAAAATCCTGGAACGAGTTGGGGAATTAAAGCAATAAGCCCCAAGAGGCCGTGGTTTACAGTGATTTTAGAACAGCTAAGGGGCATGGCAAGGTTTCATAAAATAAAAACACAGCAACAAAAAATGTAATAATTTACTGATAACAAATAATCATTCTTCCGCCAAGCAATGTAGTTCTTCAGTGACATTTAGCAGAATGGTTACCAAGCAACACACACACGCAGTGGAAAGCATGCTTAAAAATTTCTCGGCACACCAGGTCTGAAAACAGCTGACGGACCACAAAGTCTGTTCAACGGTCCCGGCTTCGTTTCTTGATTTTTCCAGCTCTTCAGTTCCTCTGTCATTAATTTCAGCGTGTCTCCTTTCTTTCTTATCATCCTCCTCTATCCTGCCCATCTCTTTCAGCCACTCATCCACACTTAGCCCTCCCAGTAAATCGAAAATTGACAACAAAATCTGACATTATGGAGCAATTTGTTTGGCACAGTAATACTGATGTAACACAGGTGTGTGTGTGTGTGTGTGTGTGTGTGTGTGTGTGTGTGTGTGTGTGTGTGTTTATAGTGTTTTACAACGGCTTCGAACATGGCTCAGCCTATTTAGCTATACCATTTCTATTTGTTCCTTAACTATGTTGTAAGGAATGTTTTCACTGAGCAATATGCGACATCAGAAAAGGGGCAGCATGGTCATGTTTATGATCCTGGTTATTTTGTGAGACTTTATAAGCTATGAAAAGATACCAAAGAGACGAGACAGAATAAACCTGGAATGAAAGGTCTGTTTCTCTTTAATCACAGCAGCTGCTTGTTGCTGTCTGCATTTTGCTCCTACATTTTTATCTGTGGCTTCCTTTTGGCAGAGAATTTCAATGCCAGTGCCCAGCCAGCACGAGGATTTCATTTTTATTTGTGCCCCAATTAGTGGTGATGGGACGCTTCTCTTCACTGCAGATCCAGCTTGTGATTTAGGCGGATAAGACGGGTGTATTTTCACATAAACGTCCAGCCAGCACAGCTTTCAGCCAGACCGTTCAATAAACAAATGGTTGTGAGGCTGACAGCCATCTGACAGTTTCTTCATCACTGCCATCAGAGAGTGAGCAGCCCCATGCTGTGCCTGTAATCATCTGACAGGATCCCTCCACAGTGGCAATCAGACACAGAGCGATTTCAGTCACAAGACTCATTCCTCTCCCTCAGACTCCCCACATCTCTTCCTCCCCGTCTGTGATCAGGCAAGAATCGAGCAAAAACTCCATGTTGAAGTCAGTGCCAAAGTGGCTTAAGCTGCAGTTTCTCTAATGGCCACTAGATGTCTACAAGACAAATCTGACTCTATTGAAGTGAGTGAGGAAAACAGCTGCTGTGTCAACTCCCACATTTTTAACTATTGTAATATATTTGAGTCACCCAACAAGCACTTTCAACTAGAACAAGAAAGAGAGAGCATAGAACCCCAATTTTAGCTATTTTAGCTTTTAGGATTGATTTTAAAGTTCTTCTACTTGTTTACAAGGCTCTTAATGGTTTGGGACAAGCCTACATTATTAACTCTTTGTCATTTTATAATCCTTCGCGGCCTCTTAGATCCTCTGCTGCCGGTGCTCCAATAACAGTCCAAATAAACGTCAGACGCACTTATTATTTATCTCTAATAATTCTTGTTTGTTTTTTGTTTTTATATTATCTAAAACCATGATTGTTTTTCACTTGTGCTCTCATAAATCAACTTGTTTTCTATGTCTGATTTCCTTTTAATCAATACTGTTAATACACCTGTACAACATTTTCCAGTGTGCTTTTACTAACCGCCTGTACAAATGGCAAATAAAAGCATCTTGGAACTTGAATTTCTGACCCTTCTTGTCTTTATATCCCTTCTCAGTTACCTATTTATCTATGGTTAAGATCACAGTTAAGTTTTTCGCCCATGTTACACAGATTTGATGTTTGAAGTTTGGATTAATGGTTCAGACATTGATTCCAAGGCATGCAGCCTACATGAAACTTATATTTGGCTGCCTACATTTGGATTTTTTTTAAGCACTGACATGACTAAACCTTACATCAGCACCATAAATTTAGCAGCTTAGCTGAGCCAGCATGAACATGACAACACTGGAAAGAAGCAGGGAGCCGACTTGATTGGTATTCGAGGAGACGCCCCCGATCCGGTCACAAAATGGAGGGAGAAACAGGAACTGAAATGCAATTGAGCACAAGTCGGGGGAAGCGAAGGTACAAAAACGGATGTGACATATTCAGTTATTGTTGCCCTGCCCACACGTGTCGCTGTCAGTTCACATCGCCGCTGGAAACTGGCTGCGTCCTGATGTAGATGTAAAGAGTCATCCACGGGAATTAGATATGAGTGTTGGCTCTGAATTGAGCACGAAGGCCTGCAGTGGGAATGAAGCCGTATGTCTCTTTTATTCTTGGAACATTTCTACTGTCTGCTTGCCTTTATCTATTTCATACTTTATCCACCTGAAATGCTCCAGTGTCTCTGTTTCTCTGCCGGATCTCCACCTGTTGCCACCATCTTTCTCTGTTATTATTTCTGTCTTTTGGTCTCTTGTCTCTTTTTCCTTTTAACAGTCTGTTTCCCTTCATGTCTCCTCTGCTTCCTCTTCTTTTAACATTTTCGCTGTATCTCCCTGTCTTTGTCTGCTTCTTTTGTCCTTTTCAATTAGCGTCCTATCATCTACACTCTTATGTTGAATTCATCAGATTGCAGCGTTATTGAAAAGGGAAAGTTGTACTTAATCCAAGTCTAACTGAAAGTGTAGATCCTTCCTTTCTCCCTCATCTTTGTCTTTTATCATGTTGCTTGTTTTTGCAAAGATACACTTTATTGAAGGAAACTGTCATAATGAACACAACATAAGATTGAGGGATAAACGTTAAATTAAAACCTTGTAAAGCTTACAGATGTTGTATGTTTCAACAGTTTTTAGTATAGTTGGTATAGTCAGCTATTTATTGACACAATCAGCTCAGGACAGCATGGCGTCTTGCTTGTAAATTTGGATTTATGAATATACAGTTGGTCAAAATAACAGCTAAATTAATTAGAAACTGAGCAGGCATGGTCAATGAATCCCAACCATATGTTTTTCCAAAGTAATGAGAATTATGGGTTGACAAGATCAGCAATAATGAGAAAAAAATGACTCACCAGTTCCTTTGCACAACTAAAATAAGCTATTTTGTGTCAGCATTTCTCTGCTGTTCCCACAGAACTACGGTTAACTTAATTTTAAAAATTGAGTTTCTGTATATTTGTTTTAGAAGACTTTCTTCTCTCATATCTGTCTTCTGATTGCATCTTTATTTATTTGCCACAAATTCTGCAGCTCAGCTTTAACATGAGCCCTGAAAGTCAAACTTGAATTGAGTCTGAACCCAGCACAGGCTCCATCCCGGCTGGCTCCGTCCTAAACTTGCTAACACCTGGACAGCAATGTGGATGGATTGTGAGGGTTGTCATAGTGCATCACTGCACCTTTTCATCTCCCCTCTCTCCTCCCCCCCTCTCCCTCTGCCCACGTCTACTTTTCTCTCATTATTATCTCTCTCCTCATCACCTCTGCTTAGCGAGCTGCCCCTCTGCTCATCCCTCACTCCGTTCTCCTGCTTCTGTGTGGTTTTTTTCACCACTTCAACCTCTTATCTATTATGCAATTTTTGTACTTCTATTTGACTTTGTCTTATCACAAATCCGTAAGATTATTATCACCTGTATAAATAGAAAGGGAAACTCATGCAGTCCAGGCACATGATAAAAAAATCCTTAAAGACTGGCTGGGCCCTAAAGCAAAATGTGGTGTGATGTAATAAAACTTGTAATAGATTAATTTTTTTCTTGGGTGATGTTGCATGTTGGTATTCATTCCCTGAAGACTGCATCTTATCCAATCCACTTTTACAATTTGCCTTTCATACACACACATACATACATACATACAAGGCACTGGCCTAACCAACGGGACTCTACGACACTTCGACATGTGGACAGGAGGAGCCAGGGATCAAACCGCCAACATTGTGATTGGTGGAGAACCCGCTCTACCAGCTGAGCCACAGCTACCCCACTATATGCTTAACCCCAACCCTAACTTAAACTTAACCTAAACCTAAGCCTAATCCTAACAAAGGAAGAAACACAGAATGTAATGGTTTACATTGTGTCTGCTTTAAAACAATGCAAGGAGCTGCGTTGTTGGGGGTGGCGTGTTTTGTCAGGTAGCAGCAACAATACGACAATGTCTGACAAAGATCAAATAAAAGATTAAAATTTCTGGGAGCTATTTGTAACCTAGGTTAAATATAACCATTAACACACAAAAGGTTGTTAAGCAAGTGATAAATGTAATGTAAGCCATGTTATTGTTCAGTTTGCTATTTAACTGTGTGTACTGTTCCTTTAATCAGTGCAGCAGTAACAGTCAATCAGTGTCAATATAGCGCCGCACAGTGGAGAGAAAAAAAAGAGAGAGAGCGTGAGAACAAGCTACGGAGGAGTTAAAAAAAAAGGAAGAAAGGAAATAACGTTGTTGGTGGAGTTAAGAGAAGAGTTATAAAGGGGTGTAAACTTTATATATTTTCTCCGTTTTGGAGGATTTTGTGTTCCCTCTGCACACACTGTTGGATGCTGTTTTTGTTCGTTTGAACGTGGATTTGGCCAGGTCTTAGAGGCAGAAGGATTGCTTGGCGTTTGTACGCACGGAGCAGGAGGAAGAAACAGAGATGGCGAGCCACCCCTAGGAGAACCAAGTTGGACAGGTGTTTGCTTTTGGAAAGAGCAACCTACACTTCAGGATAAGAACATTGATCCATACACCTGCATCGTGGTAGGAGTAAACCTTCAGTATTTTGCTGCTACACGCAGGAGGATCCAATTGGACTGGTCAGAACTTAACACAAGGACATGTTTACACAGAGTTGTGAAAATAGTGTTTATTGAACACTGTTATGCTATGATTTCGAGTTATCATTTTGTATTGATCCATCAGTGAGATGTGTTTTATTTCCCATTCATGCCGAATTGGTGATGCAACGATTGTTTATTCTAAACTGGTGTACTGAATAAGTAAACTAAGTGAGAATCAAACTAAACTCCTAAATAGGCCTAACAGAGATAACTTAAAAATTTAGAACTGAGTCGACTCAAAAGAGAAACCGAGAATTAAACAACCTAAAGTAACCTAAGTTGAATATTATTCTTTGAACTAAAATAGGTTAACCAAATTGGAACTAAATTACAGAGATTCTTTCTTTCTCTGGGATTTTTGGTTTTATTTGGGTTTATGTGAAGTGTGTAAAGAATTTGTGATTTTGTACTGTATTGCATGTGTGTCTACTATATTTTTCCTAAATAAGCCAGCAGTTCAAACTTAACCTTGGTCTGTGGTCCATTATTATTAACATTAGTTATCAACCCTTCTCCTTCTGAACCTAGAGCCTGGTCCTAGCTTTCTGCGTAACGGCAGTGCTACATATTAGTACAGTGTGCAGTTCTTTTGTCCGATTCTTGCCTAAAGAGTAACTTGACACCATGTTGAAAAGCAGCAAAAACAAGATGGATGAAACTGAAAAGTGAAACTGCTGATCTGCTGGTGGTGCTGGATGAAAAGTCAGGGAATCACCAAATCATAAACATCCTGGATTGATCCTCTGGGCACCATGGATATCTGTACCAAATGTCATGGCCATCCATCCAATAGTTGTTGAGATATTTCAGTCTAGATCAAAGTGGTTGATCGATGGCCGACATTGCCATCCTTAGAACCACACCAAGGAGGTTTATTTCAGCAGTTATTAAGATTGTTTGCTATCTATAGTCATTTTGGAGCTCCTTCCATACTCTTAGAATATTATGTGCCAAACTCAAATTCACATGGCAACCTGGCACATCTGAATTTGGGGACTTAAAAATAGATAAATGGACCAGAGAGGGTTGAGAAAGTCCAAGTGAAGGTAACATTTCAGTTGCTGAGGATTCAGTTAAACTCTTTTCTATAGAAGCTCAGTGATTAGGCGACTGAACCTGGGTTGTTGGGAGTTGAAGCTGCTCCGAGAGTAAATCTCCATCCTCTTACTTTCCAGGCACTATTTAAATGTCAAACTACTTCCTGTTTCTAGTCGTGTCTCCTCGTAATCCTTTCATGCCGGGGAAAAGGATTACTCACTTCTCAAGTCATTAGCATATGTAGACACTCTTTTCACAACATTTCACCAGACCCTGCTCAGTGTACACATCCAGACTCAGACACAAAAACGCTCTCGCGCTGCCACCTAAAACTTTATCTCCACTCTGCAACCAGGACAATGATGAATGTCATTTCTCTACATAGCTGCAGTTCTAGCAGGAGACGAATCAATGCAAAACCACTGGAGACTCATCCTGCTCTTTGTATCCCTGCCACAGCACAGGCACAATGACCTCAGCATGAGAATCACAATGGACCCCATTCATCAATCAGAACCAGCTGAAAAACAAAATCTATTCAGCATCCGTATATCAGAGTGTGTAACAATTCTAAAAATAAATGTTCTGACATTTATTGAATCAATGCAAGGAGATAAAACTCTTGTCATTCTCACCTTGGAGCTACATGGTCCCCAGCACCCATGCTGCAGCGTCAGAGATCATTTGGGGAAACTTTGAGGAAACTTCAGACACTCAGAAATTAATGTTTACATCACAAATGTAGATGTTCATTCAGTTTATACTACGAAGTGTTTGTTCGCTTTGTATCGGCAGGTCAGGTTAGAAAGACGCCATTCAAACTCTGCTTGCACCAAAAGAAAACCCTCCAAAACACCACAACAAAATGTGATTCTATCCTCTTTTGGGTGTATTTTGTGAAGGGGAGAGGTTGTAGTTTTGAGGTCCTGTCCACAGCCATGATGAGCATGCTTGATCAACCGCAAAACTACCTTTTGAAACCACTGTTCAAAGTGGTGGGATGCCAGTCTTGTGTTGTAGTGTAGATGGGGAGAATGGAGAATAAAAAAAATAAAAAAAAACCTGACAACTATCCTGTGTCCCAAGACCCCAACTTGACTGTTTGTAGTGATATGATTGATTGAAACTTAGTTTGAGAATATGCATCACTAAGGCACAATATCAACACGCATGATAAGGGCCTTCAGGTGGGTCCCACTTCTATACCTGATCCCAAGGTCCGGGAACCCTGTGTCAAAATCTAGTTTTCAGATCATTATTTAAGCTGATATTGTGTTTACGTAGTGCATATTCCTTTCAAATGACCACACAACAAACTTGGGGCTAAGAAAGGTACTAGCCCCTGGCCCCCAAGCATGTTAATCCGGCCGTGCATGCTTTAAAGCTGCTCACTCAGGTGTCCTGCACATACCCAAGAAAGTCATTTTTATTTTTATTGCTTTGGTATTTTGATGTGAACTTTTAGAAGATGTTTAGAAGACTACTGTACATGCCCTGAGCTCAGCTTTTGCGACAAAGATTGACCCTGGAGAAAAGTATTGATTTAGCTCAATCAGATCTTTGTTGGACCATTCAGCAAGTGTTTAGATAATAATGTGGCTCTTAGAACTCCTCAAGGAAATGCAGCTAGGTGTTTTAGACATAAAATGAGGCATGATTCTGCAAATGCGCAACCTATTTTTTGTGTCTCTGATGTTCTTAGAAACTTTGTTTTGGAGAGAGTTTAAGGAATATTTGCTGCCTTTTTCAAACTAAAATTCAACGGCTGTTTGGAAATCAGAAGCAAAGACTGACTGCAGCTAAGGAAGTCATTCAATTACTGGAAACATTTTAGTTTGTAGAAAAATATGTAGTGACATACTGCACTGTCTGCTACAATGTTTTTTTTTTTTTTTTGTCGACCAATAGGAGTCGCCAAAGTCAGACATTTTTCTACATATATGGGCTTTAAACTTGCATTAATGGATTTTTTTTTCTTGGCCACTTGGGGACAGAGCAACAAGCCGTAAACACAACACTGACATATTATATTAGGCTACCTTTATAAAGCAGACACAGCAACATTAGCATTCATTTGGAGTTGTATTTCTGGCTACCTGGCAAGTCCAGTATTCACTCTCCCTTTAGCTCTGTGGTGCTTTCCACCAACTCCTGAGGGAAATATGTGGCTCTTTTTAGCTGCTAAATGCTCCACTGTGTTTACCAGCTAATTGCTAACTTTGTCTGTCTGCTGTTTGGTGCTGAGCAGGTAGTGTACAAAGGGTTTATCAGAGCTTTTTAGCTGAAAACGGCTGCATGCTGCCGTTGGAAACGGGGTCATGGGCTGTAAAACCAAAACGATGAACTGAAAATAAAATTTAAAAAATGCTCTGTAGAGTTAAGAGGAACTGTAGAGTGGTTCATCACTACAAGCAACGCATTTCACATTGCGCAGTAATTTTAAAAATATATCTGCACCAGTGAGAGCATGTGTTGAAAAAACCTTATGAAATGTCACCAAAACACAGTATTTTTTTTTTTATGGTGATGTGGACACGGATGTCAGCGGTTTAAGCAGAGCACGATAAAATGAAATAAAGGCTAACTGCAGTGTTGGACTGGTGTTCATATTCAGCATCATAATTCTCCATTTGTTTCAATTGGCCTATGAGCTGCAGAGCAAGTAGAGCACAGACAAGAGCACCATCCTTGGCTGAAGTTAAAAGAAAAACAAAGTTTCTCTTCTGTCTCCTGAACAGTGATATTTGTGCCGCTGTTTTCTCTCCACGGCTGCTCTCGGTAACGATGAGTCGACGAGGACGGCGCTGCTTCAGCTCGAGCTCTGTGCCGTTTTGAATTTCACGGACTGATCTGTCTGTCTGTCTGTCTGTCTGTGGAGCTTGTTAGTTTGTTTTGAAGCGAGGTTTGGTCGGTGATGTATTATCTCTCAGACTGGGGTTGTATTATCCTTCACTGACCCAAGACCAAGATAACAAGACTGTGGAGCAGAGGGCTGATAGCTGAGAGAGGAGAAGAAGAAGGAGGAGGAGGAGGAGGGAGAGGCCACGAGAAACCCAATATAATTTAGTCCATACTTGTCTTTCTTTTTATTATCTTTGTTTGTGTTGTTTTCTTGTTGTCTCTTGGATTATTTCATCTCACACTGAGGCTGTCTGCCTTCATATTTTGCTGCAGTGAATACAAATAGCTGTTATGATGATAGTTTCCTTTTGGCCAGTAAAAGAAAACATGTTTCAGTGTCGTCTGCTGAACCGCTGAGATTTTTAACACATGGATTTTCCAGTCTTGTCTTGTGAAGATCACAGAAGTCTGGAGCTGTGTAACTGTGTAGCTCTGCAGGTTCATTTTTATAGGTTACATTTTGAGGTGTAATCACAGCCCACCGTCCCTCTGCCATTAGATCTGCTCTTAGATAATTTTATCACCTTTATGTTGGCACATAAAAAAGGACACTCTAGTGCATTTTGTATAGACAACATGCTGATTAAAAAAAACTGCTTGATATAAATGAGTTTGGCTTGCTTTTTCAGAACTACAACAATAGTTAGCTTATATAACAAGACTAAGAGTCCACAGCAGGGGTCAGCAATTAGGTTTAACCATGGGCCAATTTTACAGCATTGTTTAAAGGGGAGGGGCAACATAGTTTTACAGGCGCGGTGGAGACGCAGCCCTATATACTGTTTTGTGAATGTTTTTTCTTATATTTATCTTGTGTTTTCTTCCTGAGTATTTTATTTCTTTCGAGAACAAAACAGAGGGTTGTTTTTAGGGTTGTATCTGGGGCATTTCTGCAACTGCATTTCTCCCATGATGTTCATAAGAGGCTGTTGCTCGTCTTGGCAACAAATGACTCATCTATGCAAATGTATGCTTTGTGCTGCGCTCCAGACTTGAAATGTGATTGATAGGTTGTCTATGCATGGTAAACAGTGAGCTGTTTCATTTATGGTTGAATGAAAGTACTGTTGTTGTTGTTGTCGTTGTTGTTGTCGTTGTTGTCGTCGTTGTTGCATTTGAACTTTTTTTTTTGATCAGCACAACATGTCTATTAAACACAGATAGGTGGCAGTCTGAGATGCAAATCATTGATTATTATTATTAGCTGGTAAAAGTTCATGTTTTCTGTTGACTTTTGAAAAATTATGCAAAAGTTGTGATGCAAATTATAAATGGGAAAACTTCAGCTTTCGTTGTTGGGGCCAAATGTTTTTGCTGGAGGATTTGCCCCATGGGCTGCTATTTGCCTGCCACTGGTCTACAGCCATGCTAGCAGCTCTGTGAGGCTGCACTTTGACACAGATTTTCCTGTCATCCGTCCGTCTTGTGCACATCTGACGGAACAGATATACGCTTCTATTTTAATCAATACAGCTGTCTACACAGGCTGCATCCAGATCTACACTCAATACTGTACCTGAACGCATCCTGTGTAGACACTGATGGAGGACTGAAGCTGCTGCTGTGCTGATAACATGCTGCTCTCACTACGCAACCTGTGTAGACATTGTGTTAGTCCAGATACTTGGGTTAATTTGAGTAATCATATCTGATAGGAATGATAAACAAAATGATGAAACATTGTTAAAAGTCCTTTACCTTTCCTTTAACTGTCCAACAGCGTGGGAGCGTTCCTGCACACCCTCCTCTTCTCCAGCCTAAATTTCCTGTCTCTCTCCATTTAGTTCTCTTCCAGGATGGCAGCAAAGCCAAAAATAATCTTGAAAACAGCAAAGTAAGTTTCCCCACACAGCACAGCCCTGTACTTGAATCTGTCAAACCCGCCCTGCCCCCGGAAAATGTGTGCAACCAAAACTGTGACACACTGTCATTGAAACATCTTTCCATTTTGCTGCGTAATTGGAGGGAGCTGTGGGCCGAGAGAGAGGGAGAGAGAGAGGGAGAGAGAGAGAGGGAGGGAGAGGGAGGGAGGGTGGGTATTAGTGAATTATGGGAGACAATTGGATTGCCTTTTTCTTTTTATAATGGTGCTGAGCCCAATAAAGAAGCTTAATGGATATCTTCAGTGGAACACTGTGCTAATGTAATAGCCTGATCTCTGTCCTAGTTACAGCTCATGAGTCTGAGAGAATGCTGATTATTTGCTAATTAACTGGAAATAAATATGAATGGGAAAACCATTATGCAGAAAAATAACCTCTGCTGATAGCATCAGTTTAGTTCACACACAGTGAGAAATGTAAAACCAGAGTTTCAATAATAATACAATAAATAAAAATCCTAAAAAATACGATATAATTAGCATTTTACTGCTAAACTCTTCTCAGTTTACTGTGATTGTGTAATTATGTGAAAGCTCCAATAACATCCAGGCTATAAAGTGTTCTCACAGTAAACCAAACCAAAATGTTCTACCTCTTTCAGAGCCGCTGTGACAAGTTGTGCATCATGTGACGTCCCAGGAGACTCAGAGAAATGGGCCGACTTCACTCGCAAAAGCAATATCACTCCAGCCACGAATAAATCACTGGAACCTGAAAGCTATCAGAGTTAGCGGGTTGCCAGGGGAAATGATTATGGGATTAACGTTTGGGGAAAGTGTGTTTTTGCACCATCAGTCACAGAAGCGATTAAAGTAATACAAAAACCTACAACAAGAAGTGACAAGGGGAGGAAATTAGAAAGCTCTGGGCAGCAGACGTCCACGCCGAAGTTATTTAGAGGAGACGATCGCGGCTGGAATGAGCAGCCTCTCTGTCCACCTGGTGCTCTGTCATCTCCGCTGCAGATGGGTCGATGCATCACACAGATTATAAAAGCTCCTGCAAATGTGCTGTTGGAAAAGTTAAGATGGGAAAACCTACATGCATTTGGTCAATCTAATGAGATTTGTGAAGTTTGGTGACATCTGTGAAGGCATCAGCTTTCACATTATGACTTTTGGACCATATTGACTTAGACTCAGGCCTTTACTTGGAGGCACACTAAAGGGTTCGATATGCCTGAAACAAACTAGGGCTGAGGTGAGGTCGAATAGTCTTTTTTGCTTAGATACTTCCGGGTCCTTTCACTCAGTTAGAAACTTTCCTAAGTGGCAGCCATTTTAAGAGCTGGTCGAATCCTCTGAAGCATCTTTCCTTAGCATTTAGTGTTCCTTTCTTATCTCCTTTAGCATAGGGTACACTGGACCATCCTTTACCAAAGGAAAGGAGATAATGCCGTCCCACAATTCCTTGCAGCAGCAACATTTAAAGCGACCACGGCAGACCCATGTCAATAACATCTGCCGTCGCATAATTTCGTAGCCTAGTGTAAGTGCAGTGGGATTCTGTCTTTTCCTAAGTCCTCATGAATTCTCCTTGACCTCATGACGTTTTCCTAAACACTTTTCCTTGACCTCGACGGAAAAGACACATGAAGTCATTTTCTTTGACTATTTGACAGCAGCGCAGGTGGCACAAAGTGTTGTCCGAACACATTGGGCGTGACATGTAGCTGTTCCGAATTGCCGAATGAGTCTCTCCTCAAAGATCAGTCATGAGTTGTACACATGAAAAGGGCTCCATCCAGTCACTTGTGTCCTGTTCTGGAAGTGTCCACCTGTTTGCCTTCGTAGACTTCTGCTCTGCTTTTGAGGTGAAGACACATCCCACCTACAAGGCCACTGTGTTTGTGAGAGTCTACAGCAACACTAGCGGCTCTGTGTACAGTAGCTGTACTTGGGCATTGCAGTGCTTTGAGTTAAATGCTAACGTCAGCTAAAATGCTCACAATAACATGCTGATGTTTAGCAGAAATAATGTTTACCATGTTTGCCATCTCAGTAGTGTGTTAGTAAGTACAAGTAAAATGATGTACTTTTGGGAGTATTTTTAAGTCAAAGTACAAAAACGAAAACAAACAAAAAAACAACTTTGTTACAGTAACGAGAGTAAATGCAATTTATTACTTCCACCCCTGGTGAGAAGTTTAACCACCACACAAAAACAACATTTTCAAGGGGTGTTAAGTTATTCTTTAAAACATGTTTTTGAGTGATTTCAATTTTGTTTTGCACCAAGCAGGGAACATATTCTTTAACCAAAGATTATGAGCTACAGAAAATGTCATTAAAATTCCTTTAGATATGTCAGGTGGAGTACAAAATATGGATATGTGATGCAAATACTGATGACGTTAGTTGTAAAATTATTCAGAAGCAGAATCAACTTGTATATGTCAACATGTATAATCCTCATGCTGAAATAAAAACAAAAATAGGGAATTTTTCAATTTAAAAGCCTCAATACATGTGAATGGGATGCTTAAATACACATCAACATGAACAATTTGAAGCTTTCACAAAGTCTGTATTTAAACAACGATCGGTCAGTCTGCAATTTTCAGCTCTAAAATGCTTTGGTTGGTGTCGTCAAGCAAAATGGGCTGCAATAAAACACGTAAAAAGACAAGGATAGAAAGGGAACAGGAGAAATGTTTTTAGAGGGGAAAATGGCAAGATTATGCTCCTCCTGACATTTTGTGTAAACACATGAAGTGACAGGTTGTTTTTTTTAGACAGGTTTAGATTTTTTTTTTTTTTTTTACCTCGGCCAAGATTGAAGAAGAAAGAGAAATCAATAGAGGGCTGTCGGGCAGCATTTAGTCAGCGGTGACAAGGGCTTAGAAAGGACATGTAACAAACGAAGCAGAACTGTAATTTTATCACTAATTTCAGATTGATAACAGGAAACGTATACCTGCTCATTTGGGTTTGTACAAGAGAGGAAGAGGGGGCACTTTTCTTTCAGTTGTCACTCTTCCAACATGGCGGCTTGTATTTAATTCATCACCACAGACAGAGAGGTTTTCATCCAAATATAGAATCTTTTTTATTTTACAATTTCAGCAAAAATATCATACAATTCCAGTTTAATTGTACAGTTTGTTAAATATCTAAATACACTTTTACAGTTGCAATGTCAGTAGAAAAAAATATTGGATTTTCTTTTTTTACGAGGTACAAAATGTACACTTTCCTACACTGCAAAATTCACACACATTGTACACAACATTGTGTGACTGACCGACGCTGGCCGCTGACATTAAAAACCTTTGCTCTTATAAAATGAGATTTCTTTACATCGCTCAACGAATTTAAGCCCGATCACAACATCATGGGGTAAAAAAAAAAACAAAAGGATTTTCGTATCACAATAAAAAAGGGCAGCACGTTTACAAGGGCCTCAAACCAAAAACTGCGGAAGAGGATTGTGGATACAAGAGGAAATGTAATATGTATTTGTATGCTGTTAAATGGTGATCAATGAGATTTCCATGTAATGGATACACAGTAATAAGAAGTTTTACTTTTCCACAGTGGATAAAAGCTGGAATAAAGCAAACCGTCATCTTTAAGACTCTTAACTCAACCCACGTTACAGTTTGATGTAATAAAAACATACTTTACATGTGCAATGGAAAGGTACAGTGTACTCTGATATTATACGTTCACAAGCTTATTCAATTAACAAACTTTACTTCAAGGGAAACAGTTAGCAACATATGGGCAATACCTTTTTCCCAGAGAGATCATTTAAGTTCTATTTCTGCAGTGAAATGTGATTGATTGATTGACTGATTGATTATCTTCTCTTTTCTAAAGCTCACATGAACGGTCCTGTAAATCATTGCTTAGAAAATTGACTTTAGTAATAGCACAGACGTTCATAAACATTCAGATGAAGCTGATGGTGATCTGTCACTGCACTGACTGAACACCAGCCGAGATTGCACTACTGATCCAAACAGAGCTTTGTGTTAAAGAAATGTAGGAACCGTGACTGGAATCAGGCTCTAGAAAGGTCAGATGGGTGTTCGGTTTGGTCCTGTAGTGGAGACTCAGTGGTCTGAAGCAACAACTACCAGTCATCTGACAATGTCCAAGTTGTCCAGGCGTGTAGCTTGAAGGTCAGGGGGAAAAAAGACACAGAGAAACCCTGAACTAAATTTAAAACTCTATGCTCTTCTATGAGGAGTGCAAAGTCAGGATTCTGTAACTTTACACACAGTAGACCAGATTGAAATAAAATGGTGACTGATGGATTTTCAAACCACAAAAATAAAATAAATGTTAGCCAAATCACATACGTGATGCATGGGCTGCCAAATTTATAATAAAGTCTATAAAACATCGTTAATCGCCTTTTTCATATCCCTTATGACTTTGGTTTTCACAATTTTTTGACATTTTATAGACTATTAATCAATAAATCGTGAAAACTTCTATCCAGAGTTATTTGGCAACTTATCTTTCTTGCTTTTTACATGTTTGTGTACAATACTAATAATTATTATCATCTGGAAATGTTTCAATCTAATCTACGCAGGCAAATGTACATTTTGCAAACTAATATGTCCAAGCTAGCCTAATGTGTGGCTTAAAAGCAGCTCGACTAAGGTATCTTGAGGATTTGACTTTACTGACTGTTAAAAATCTAACAGAGCACAACACCTGGAACTGATGATTAAAATGGCACACACTGTACATTGCTCAGCTTCACTTAATCGGATTAGAGAGCGATGCAGGCGACAGACCAGAACATCACGTCGAGCAGGAATTCAAACCAAATCATCATCAGCTGAACCACAGGATCAAAACAAAAGGTGAAAGAACATTTCATTAAAAAACAAAAGGGATTCAAAAAGGTGGCAAACAACAACAATTCCGTTTCCCAGTAAAAGTACTTTGGATTAAACAGGTGCGGAAAACAACATAACAGCATCATGAATCGGTCTTCTTAGGGTGAAAGGTAACTTTTCAAGGCAGGAGGAAAATATGGTGGTCTCTTTAGCTCTATTCACAGCCAGCGGTTACATGTGTGTTCATTTAGAAAGCCATACAAGAGTCACAAAGCCAGTGGTGCCTTCGATGTCCCGCTCCAGAGTCGAGATCAATTCATGTTCAATTCCAAATGAGATTCAGGAGAACTCTTCTCATGAAAACATCATGAGACACACACGCACACACCCCTACATCTAGTCCTCTAACAAGGCACTAAGATTTCATTCAAGTTTATCATTACACAAGTGCTTTATGCATTTTAAACCCCCACATTTGTCTCAATCCCAGAGCTACCTCGGCGAGCCTATCGAGAGTAATTCCCCCATTCGTCTCTCCTCCCGCTCACACTGCACGCCAAAGTGATGTGTCAGCTCGGCGGCCTGCCAGTCACATAGCTAGTCATCCAGCCAGGCAGGAGTCCGTTTGAGACCCTGCCTGCTGCTTTGCGCCGTGATGTGACCCTGCGCTCAGCCGCCTGTGACGAGGTCGTTCCGGCGACTGATTGGTAGAGTCGGGTGGGGAGCTGCAAGGGGCGTGCAGAAAGCAGGAGTGGACTCTTAAGAGGTGTGACAGCATCTCCCGCCCCCACCATAACAACAAACAAGCCCTTAGCCAGCAAGAGTTGGCCCGAACAAACCCTGACGTTAGATAGCACTCTCGGAATAAAAGACGAACGTGGCACAGTGACAAACCTCCGGACGACTCGTCAATAATTACAGCGAGGAAAGTATAGAACAGAAGAAGGGGCATGAGAGAGGTTGCCGTTTCTTTCTCTTACACTTTCTTTGTGAATTTCCACCTGCTACATTCAGGAGGGAGGGGGTGGGGGGCAGGAAACACGAGAGAAGTGTGAGGGAGGAAGCAGAGGGTGGATGAGGGTTGTAAAGGAGAATCAATTCACCAGGTGATTTTCAGAGTGGTTCTGCCTGGCTTCACCCAGGTGTCAGGACGACTTTGGCTCAGCAGGAGCCCCCCCCCCAGGGAGGTTGTCAGAGCTGGAGAGACATAAGGGGATTTGAGAGGGAGAATGGAGAAGGTGGGCAAAGATGCAGTCATGCAGGCAGATAGAGACGGACGTGCAAGCAGAGACGGACCAGGAGAGACAGGAGGGGGAAAGAGATGGAGACACAGGATGAAGGTAGGTAGACAGAGAGGGAAATGGAGGGAGCGGTGAGGGGAAGAAAGGCAATAAGTAAAGGCGGAGGACATTTTAAATAGACAAAAGGAATGAGAAAAGAGAGGAGAGGAATGACCAATCAACGGCAAAATCAGGAAGTGAGACAGACCCACGGCCACAGCGCCGCTGTGACGGAACAAAAACATCTCACGCACAAAGTCACTTTTAAACACAAACCCATCAATCAGAGCTCAACTCGGTCTTTCCTCTAACTGATGTGTTTAACCAACATTCCCTGCGGTATCCCATCCTGCCTCACTCGGAGCACCCCAAACAGAAACAGCTGTCACCTCAGTGCCAGGTAAATGGGGAGCTAGAGTAAATTGTAAAAACCCCATTTCACAGCATCAGCAGCGGTAGTCAGATCCACGTCTGCGTGAGTCAGGAGTCTGTTTTTTTTTTTTTTTATGTGGATGCTGCAGGGCCTCAGTTGGCACCCCGGTTAAAGTGCTCCAGCACGGTGGCGTTGGTTCTCTCAAACAGCCACTGCTGGCTGGGGGAGGAGGGGTTGCACGTGTTCATGAAGACTCGCCGCTCGGTCGGGCTGCAGTCGATACAGCTGTTACTGACGGGGTGATACAGACTCTTATCCTGGAGGATGGAGGGAGGGAGAAACAGGAAGGATTGTCAAAAGAAAACTTTTTTTTTTTATTTAGCCCAAAAAGTAATTCTACCTGGTGGTTTTAGCCCATTTTCTACAAATCTTAGCATACTGATGACCATTTTCTAAAGAATATAATAACTGTGATGGATTAAAAACCTTAATCAAGTCTCAACTCAAGTATCACCCTGTGGTGCCTGCAGGGGCCATTTCAACTCTTTTGGTGGTGCATTCAAAGACATTCTGACATCCAAGAATTAAGAATAGCACTCCAGCAGTATAAACAATTAATACATGTTTATAACACACTAAAATGTACTTATCAGCAGATACAAGGACTCTTTAAATCTATGCAGCGAGCTACCATACAAACTGCTGGCCTGACCATCGACCCCAAAATAATATTCAATAATAATAATAATAATAGACAGTTCTAATCATAAAAAGATTCTTCATGTTTTATAAGAATATAAAATATGAATAATGTATGTATTATATATCCATTATGTTTATTATGTGAGTTATAATTATTCATTTGTTTAATATATTTATTAATGCCGTATGTACATTCTCATGAAAACCAAGCAAACTCAAGGCCACCAGATGCAGCTGAAAGAAACTACTATTTCTTAAATTCAAGAATAAACCTTCAAGCTCAAGATGTGTTCACGAGTTTTAAACACATTTATAAACCGTTTTAGCCTTCCTGTGAATGATGTGTACCAACAGTAAATAAAAGCTTTCCAAGACACTGTAAGGATTTGTTCTAATGTATTATTATATATCATTAAATGCTTTACAATGCAGCAAGAAATGCTGTGTCATGTTAGAGGGACTTCCCCCCTTGCATTAAAATTATTATTTTTTGGAAGTGTTTTAATTTCTTTTATTATTGTTTTTTTTCTACTATGTTTTGCTGTAATACTACTGTCTTGTCTTACTGCTACAAACAAGCTTGTTTGTGACACTACATTAAATCCTAGAAATGGCTTCCTGTACTGCATGTTTTTGTAATAACTGAGCATAAATGCATAACAACAGCATAATGAGGTCCTATGAATATATCCATCAGCTTCAGGGTAGATTTTGTTTAAATGTGCAGAACTTTGTAGCCCTGGAGTCATTTATTTTATAGCAATTATGTTGGGAGCTGTGTTGTTTTGTACAGAAAGGAAAGGATGGAGAGAACAAAATGTTCAGAAAAGAGAGACTGACGCACAGAGATAATGTGTTTACAGTTTGGGCTTTGACACTGGTGTGCACTTTCCTCTGCCGTACCTTTCTGTAGCGCCACAGCTGGTTGCCCTTCATGCCGTGGCAGTCGTACAGGGTGACGGGGCTGTTGTGGGAGATGGCGTCGAAACAGACTTTTTTAGTGTGCATGGGGTCGCCTACCCGGACGTCCTCTCTCCAGCCGAATGTGAACACCTGCAGGAAACAAATCTCAGTTGTAAGTGATCAGCGATAAGGCGCATTATCCTTTCAAGTTTCATCAAAACATACGGATTGGAGACGCAGCCTTTATGGTCTTTAAAAGTTTGAAAATTTGACCTTTTAAGCCGCGAAGCACCAAAATATGTTCCAGTTAAAAATCCTGTGCCGCCATTAGATCTAATACTGTAATTAATGTAAGAGTAGAAATCTCAAAGCAGGAGTAAAGTTGTGTCTTAACCTACAGTATGTGCCTTCAACTTCTCCATTCTTCATGAACCTTAATGAATTTTATCTCGCTTCTTTCATTCTGGCCTTGACCCTTGCACTCAGTTTTACTGGCTGGACAAAATTAAAGCTCTTTGTGGATAATAAATATCTGAGCTGTATTGTAGCTCATCATTTATATTCTTACTGACTGTATAAAGATGAAACATGGTTAGGGATCCATCAAGGTTTTGTACATTGCAGGTATACTGTATATGCACACAGTATAAATGAAGAGTCTAATGAGATGAAGGCTTGTTTTACTTCTGTGTGTACAAACATGAACGATGTACCTAATTCTGAAACCAATCAAACCCTCTGCTGGAAAAAAAAAAAACATGAAGATAATTAGACCGGATCCAAAATACAGTCGACCTCGATGCAATAGAACAGGACCCTACCTGGACCAGACTGATATCATTTGGACCCAGCCCAACTCAGGACTCAGGTCGTATCTTGGTTACTAGGTACCAAGTGGACCCGTGAAGACATCTACTGCACCTAAGCAGTGCGCATAACGCTAATATCCCAAATATTCCACTGAAATTGAATACAAGAAAGCCAACAAACTGTACAACAATTTCATGTGAACAACACATATGTACATATGTATGTAACACGTGTATCTGCTTGATCCACTAAAGCTCTTATCAACTGTTCAAAATACAAATACTGCATTTACTTATTTGCTTATTGTGAGTATTTAAAGTGTTTTTATGTCTTCTGCATTAGTTAATACTCAATCCTTCTAATAAGGCTTGACTGTAAATTTCGAAATCTTCAACAGAATTTAAATTCAAGCCTAAAGTGTTAGAACAAGGATATTCGTTTATATATGTTATAGGTTTTATTTAAAAAAAATTTTTAATTCTTTTGCTCACCTGTCCATGGCTCCAGCTCACCTCGCCCCGCCCCTTCACACAGCTCTCCAGGCGGATGGGACTCCCTGATACAAAGTGTTTACTCTCCATACACATGCCACTGCCCACGTTACGAATCTACAACACAAACCACACGTAACAGCAAAGTCACAAACAAGGACACAAGGGCTGTTAGATAGCAGACTCCATCGTTGTTCATACAACAAGAGTTTTAAGTCTGTAAAAGTAACTGGAGGTTTTCTTATAAAACCATAACCACACAGGACATAACACACAAAACTGTTGAGGCAGATTCAAGTTTTGGAATTATACCCTTAGTGTGGTTTATTTCAGGAGGCAATAACATGCAAATTCATCTCTGATTCAGATTAAATGAATGTGAGTGCAATCGGACCAGATTTCCAGACAGCAGCCTGGTGCGACTGACAGATATGATTATATGGATATTTGACTGACCAGTGACAGAATGCTTGCTGCACACGTAGACACACGTAGACACACTGAGTGTCAGGATCCCACAGTTTTCCCATTCTTCCTGCTGATGCCTCACGTCTGGATCCACTTTTGTCTTCTTAAAGCCTCAGTTTTTCGGTTCGGCAGCTTATAAAAACTTAGTTCTTTTAGGCATGTTTCTGTTGTTTGCTAGCAGACCGAAGTGACAAGAAGGCACATTCACGCAATGCAAAGTCAATGGAGAGCAATGAATTGTTTTCTCCTCCGGTGTGGGCGGGACTTGAATGCACTCTGTCTCTATAGCACAGACCAGGTGAGCTGCTCCGATGTCAAAGGTGTTTTATGTTGTAGTCTATGATTTCATGGTTTCAAATTTGACAAACCTACTGTTGAGACATTTCTCTCACTATCTCTGCTTTTCACTCTTGTACTGTCTATGGAAATAAAATCATCTTGATCTTGTTCTAGATAATGTGTTTAAGGTATGGAAGCTGACTGTACCTCTCCCCAGGCTGCAGCAGGAGGCTCCACCGGTGGGTAGTGTTTGGGCAGATCCCAGGCCACCTCGCTCATGAACCACTTGAAGCTCTTGCAGTTGAGGCGGTTCCTCAGCTCCTTCTGCGACGTCATGTCTCCTGCTGACAGGTGGCGGTACTCGGGCCGACGCTGGTAGACGTATTCGGCGTATTCGTCCATCCACACCTCCGCCACACGCTTCAGGTTCTGAAATCAGAGTGAAACAGTTTTGTTTTCATTCAACATTTCAGGCAATTAGCTGACATGCAACAACTTACAGAAAACAATACAAGAAAACCTTAGTTTTCATATCAGCAAACATCAGAACCACAGCGAAAATATTCTTGTGATTTTGCATCATTGTGTAGTGCTAGGAAAGAAAGAAAAAAAGTAAGAACAGGGACTCAACAGGCATTTCTTTGGGGTTAGGGGCATTCGATGGTCTCCAGACTAAGATGAGTGATGACAGGATGCTAAAAATGAGACAGATGTTTACAATGACAGCTGTGTATCACTTATGCCAATGCCAATGATTGCTGATGCTAAATTAATTCTTTTTTCACTGTGTCAGACAGTAAAAAGCACTTGAACTTGAAAGTCTTCAAGTCAACTGGCTTGTTAGCAGCTCGTTGTGCTTCTGGACATCATGTCTTCACTGAAACACAGACTAAGCCGTCATCGGTACATCCTGCCATCCATGATGTTTTGATTGATGTGACATGACAAAATGATCAAAGCCACTCAGTAGAAAGTCAGCCAGTCATCAGACAGGGCCTGTCATCATGTCCCAGAAGGCGAGAGATGAAAAAAATAGAAATACTGATGAACTCATTGAATACTGCAAGTCTGGTTTGGCGATCCCCAGAGCAAAAAAAACCCTGATCTATACAAACGGAAAAGCATCGTTATTATTATTTTAAAAATTCTAGTAGTTTCCCAAATTTTCCACTTGCAACATATGTTTCCCTGCACTACTTGGAAATGTGTATAACATAATGCCCAAAACATTTAGAACATTTCTGTTTGATGTAGCGGTGCAGCCATGAAAACATGGTGTTTGAATATTTTACTAAACATCATAGGTTCAATAAAGTGTTGGAAGAAGGAGATACAAGACATGTATGTGACACTGTCAATACAGAGTGAAACATTTTAAAACATGTAGAAGATTTCTATGTCTTTCTAAATGTTAAGAAACTTTAAAAGGGAAACTTTGAGGATAAAATCAAGGGTTTATCAGGAGTAAGCATCAGATGGATAGCTAAAACGTGTACATTGTGGATATTCATAACGAGCCAGACGAACATATCTACTCTATCATATTCACTGTGACAGAGAGAAACAGAAACACTATCATGTCATGTGATGGAAGCCTGAAGTATAACAGGAAGAATTATGAAGCAGGTTGTCTCTGGTTTCACTACATTTTAATCTGGTGTTAAGCCTTTGACAAGACCACTTCCTGGGGAAAATACTGTGCCAAGGAACTGTGTCAACTGGGTAGATCATTTTAACTTTAAGGTACAGGTAACAAACTGAGAAGAAAAAGTGTCAGACAGAAATATCCTGAAACCGGCTTTCTTTATATTGTATCACTTGCCTGTTAGTGTGGCCTACATACATGTCCCAAAACGTTCGCTGGCATGGGAGCTGATTTTGTGTGTTTGCATTTTTGCTGTTTTTAGATGAGAAGTACCTTTTGGGTTTTGGCTCTTCTTTAATCTTTAAATGTCTTTTTATGACTATGTTCATATCGGGTCACAAGTGTTTTCACTAGACTACAACAGAAGCAGCTTGGAAGTAACTGCACAAAAAAAACTGAAATCACAGGCAGTTTCATGTTGGCCACAATGTGTGCAAAACACTTCAACTAATAAAGAAATGGTATCAAACATTTGGTTTCATTGGCTCTTTCAATCATTATGAAAGCATCTCATTTCAGAATGAAACTGTCTGAGTGGAATAAAAAAAAAAGATAAGCAGCTGTCAGCAATGATGAGTACAGCGCAGACAGCTTCTTCAACAGGTTCTTTAAGACAATTGCAAACATGAAAGATTTACACCCGAGCAATGGGAAATCTGTCCATCTGAAGCCTTTGAGGTGTAACGCAGTAAAAAAAAACCACAGAGCCTGTCAGCCCCTGAGGTACGGACACATGTCTGAGAATACAGATGGTAGCAGCCTTGGAGGTATGGATGGTGAAATGAATAAGAATACAGGTTCAGCAAGCCTCCCGGGAAAGTATAAATACAAATCGCCCGGCCTTTGGAGGTACAGATGTAGAGGAAAAAAGCCTCCAGCCACACACACACACACACACAGAGAATCCCGGTAGTATAGCTCATTGCCTGCAGCGAAACTCTGGCTCTCCAGGTGATGTGGAGTTCAGTGGTGCTATCTCCCTCCATGGTGACTGGACTCGGGTGGAGGTGGAGGTGTGTGTGTGTGTGTGTGTGGAGGGCCTTTGTTCTCAGTATCTGTACCTGCTGAAGGGAATGTTTTGTAATGTAACTATGGCATCTTAATGCACACAGAGGACATTATTGACACTTTAAGTGAAAGAAAAATGTTTTTCTCACCATGAAACGATTATATGGATGAGAAATGCCCACAAACAGAGAAAAAGAAACACCTGGATTTAATTCTCACCTCAGGCAAATAATTTTTAGACTGAAGCTTCTCTTGGTGAAGCATGACCAAAACCTTACACTAACCAAACTCTTTGTTGACTCCAGTGAGTTAGTATATAATGAAAAAATTAAAAAATGACTAAATCAATTACATCATCCCACAAGGTGCTGTATTCCACACTGTACTACTGATACTTATGTATGAAAACAAAATGTGTCCACAGAAGCATTTTCAGGTCATTTTTGTGACCGAAAAAAGCCAGAAAACAACAAGAAAATGGCTAAATCTCTTCCTCCTCAGTCGCCCACAAAACCTTTCTGCAGAGCTCTCCTTCCACAGACTCTTCTCTTATATCTGCACTCAAACTGCTTTCAGTGCAGCTCTTTGCATTTGTGGCATTTTCTCTTCTATCTTAAGTGTTAAGTCTGTTGTGTTGCTGCTCTTGGCTGCCATTCATTTTAAAACTTTTTTTTTTGCCTGCAGTCTTTGTGAAAACAGACTTAAATGAAGCATCTCCACACCTCAGACCATCCTCTTTGATGGAAGACACAGCTGTGTTTGTTTCTTTGTGTGTTTTTGCAGAAAAAGAAAACTCTGCTTTCTCCACCACCAGCCAAGCTAAAATGTATATTTAACGGTATGTCAGTGAGTTCAGCCCACATTGTGTAGTGAAAAAAAAAAGAGCTCTTTATCCGTTGTATGACTACAATGAGGCTAGTAATAAAAACCCAAATGATATCAGAAAGGATCGTTTTCTTAATCAAGATATATAGTTATAATTATAATTAATTATCTCGTCTACAGTCCCATCCGTTCCTGACGATACTAAACAAACACACCAGTCATCCAGTCAACTAAAGCCAATCAGTTCAAAGGAAAAGGCCACTCATATATTTGACTCTTTTTAAACTACTATGCAGAGAAGGACACAGGGGACAAAACAGAATTCACCGCAGCCCGAGGTACAGTAAGTATTTCTGTATGGTTAAGCCTGCTGCCTGTTTGATATCAGCATTCAATACAGCCTCAGTGAGGGGCTAATGGTCAGACCGACAAGGCAAAAACAAAGGCCAAGAGGCTTAATTACACATTCAGCCCAGCCAAACAGAGCCAGGTGTCAGACTGAGGCTGAGTCATGCATAATGAATAGTGTTCAGCTACAGACCAGATGAACCATTTTTTTAAAAAATTCTCATACTGTGTCGAAGTATTAAAGATCACATGGCATAAAGAAACGTGAGCTCATTATTGGGAAACTGTAAGACAGGGGTTTTGATACGTGCACTGCAAATTAAAAGATATGAAAGGGTGCTAAAATTTTAATTTTAATTATCATTGTCACCATGGTGCCCAATGCAAAAATGAATCGAAATGATGATTTAAGGTGTCGGTTCACCCAAATTACATTACATTTTCATATGGTTCACTTATATTTAGGTTAGATAAAATGTCATTTTTGCTACTAGTGTTGATACAACACCTCAGTTTCAAGTTTTAAAGATCTTTTTAATGTCTTTTTGTCCTTTAAAAGATTACTATAACAGTCTATAACATTTTCAGACTCAAGATGGACAATAAAGAAAAAAGAGGAATCAAAATCGATTCAGCAAAACCAGAGATATCGTCTTTTTTATGCCATGCATTCTTCTTCCTTGTCAAAACCTGGCGCCTACATTACCCAGAATGCAACACAGACATTGCTGTTAACAGTTCAGATTAGGAACTATTTTGTTCTGAAGGTAGAAAATACAAAAAAATCTGTTCAGTGTCGTTTATTTAATTTGGGTAAATTGACCCTTTAATATTTTAGATAGAAGTGTTCGCCATATTTTTTAGGCATTTGTGTCTTTTTTTTTTTTTTGCAGTGCGATGTAATAAATGACTAAACTTCCACACATTCAATGTTTGCACGGAAACATAAACAAAGTCAACAAACCAGAAATGGAAATAAAGAGACTTTTCCTACCGGTGTTTTAGACCTATTTTTTTGCAAAGAAAATCCTTGTGTCCACATGAACATGCTATAAAATGATCTGAGACTCACCCTGGCCAGGCTGACCCCTCCAGGAACTTTGTAGGGGACGTACTTCCTGTAGATGTGTCCTACCCTGGAGCAAGGGATGTCCTCCATCCGACCACCGCACATCCACACCTACAGAGATAGACATATATAGAGAGAGAGAGAGAGAGAGAGAGAGAGAGAGAGATTCAGCAGCAATAAAGACGATATCAGAGGGGGTTTCTGGTCAAAGCTGCTGCGCTGGTGTTTATGTAACTGAACAGGGAGAATATCGGACGAGCTGACAAGGTCAACAAATGAAACAGTGTGAGAAAGACAAAGCGCTGGAAGGTGTGATAAAGACAAAGCAATGGAGAGCAAAAAAAGGTTAGGATGTAAAGAAAGGGAAAATGGAAGGAGTGGGAGGATGACTGAAACAGAGGGACATGAAGCAATGTATACTGCATGTACAGGGTTGTAGGGTATGTTGACTGGGTCGTGAATCCTAGGAGAGAGAGATAAAAGGAGAGAGAGGGTACATGTGGGAAAAAGAGAAAAGGAAAAAGAAGTCAAGTAGAGATACAGTCAGACTCATGTTTACGACTAGATAGATAAAAGATTGCAGATATGAATCCTCTTCTATGCAGAGTGCAGGAGTGAGAACGGCATTCAAAACTCCACAAAATGACTCCAAAGTTCATGAGTTTCTAGACTGCATTGAGGCCAGAGAGAGTAAATGACATCAAAGGGAACAAGAACGGTCAATCATGCTTAGCTGAGTGACAAAGACTGAAATTGGATTTGTTATGCTACTTTTGGAAGGCAGAGCCACCTTTCAAGTCTACAGGGTGTGAGTATTTGAAATTTTAAAGATAGGTTTTAGGTGATTACTTCACATTTAATCAGAACAGTCTGGGGTCTGAAGGTCAGACATTGCGTGTGTGTGTGCGTGTGTGCTCTTTAAGATTTAGCATTTCCACTTTCTGGATGTAAAGAAACACTGAAGACCACTGCCAAACTCTCTTCTCTTTCTCTTTGTAAGAGTGACATAGCGTAGCTCTCGACTTACTTGCTCTTGCTTAGTAATATGGTCCTTTCAGTGCAATTTCACTCATTTACTACAGCTAGTACAGCGCTAAAACGAAGTGTGGAGATCTGGCCTGGCTATGTGAGACTACATCCCAGCTGACCATGTTGCAAATCATGCTGCTGCGTTTTAAAACCTCAAAAGCTATTTTTCTTACCGTTCCAGACGGTACAGTCTGACAATCAATTCAATCAACAGTTCCTATCAACAATCTGTATTTAAGCTGCATTATCGCACAACAACAATGTAACAAAATGAATGCTGATTAGACATGAGGGATTATGTAATTCAAGCGAATTTCAAAAGGTTTGCTAGTTGTACGGCTCCACCGACTGACTATTTTCATTATTGATTAATCTCTTGATTATTTTTTTGAGTAATCAATCACCTGTAATTGTTAAAAAAAAATGTCAGTCGACCATGGAACCAATGAATGTTTGGCATTTTAACTTTATAAAGGACTTAAAATGATTAAATGATTCATTAGCTGTTCCACAAAGCGGAACAAAAACATTTGGTGCTGGAACAGCCTTCCAGAGGATCTGAGAGGAGCTGCAAATATTGAGCTTTTTAAACGTAAACTAAAAACCCATCTATTTAGTCTGGCTTTTATGTAGCGTTTTATCATTTTATGGTTTTATTACTTATGCTTATTTATCATTATTATTTATTTTATTCTATTTCTGTTATATCAACATTTTATTGCTGATTTTTACTATTTATTTCATATTTTACTATTTTATTATTACATATTTATTTTGTGTAGTATTTCATAATTTATTTTTTAGGCTATTTTTATTGCTTGTATTTTTTTTAATGCTTTTTTTGGGGGGTTGTTTTGGTGTGCATTAGTCTCTAAGTCCATTTTTAACATCCTACGGTTTGTCAATCGCTTGTAAAGCACTTTGAATTGCATTTGATTTGTGTGAAAGGTGCTATATAAATTGATTGATTGATTGATTGATTGATTGATTGATTGATTGATTATTCAAATTGTTAATTAATTTTGGGTTGATTGACTAATCGTTTCACCATGAGCTGATTGATCTGACAGAGATAAATGGAAACCAATGGCTGCCTGGAATGTAAGAAAAAGACTGAAGAGCATGCAGGCTAAAAATTATAGCCATCAATGTCACAAGATGAAATATAAATGATTTTTAGTTAATGAGCTACTTGCAAACACTCACTGGTATGGACCAATTTGATCCCTTTTTTAATTGATTGTGCAGCATGTCTGTGTATTCTCAAATCAATCCCATCCAATACAAACATGTTAAACATTTAAAAAAACATAATCTGCGATGCAGGAGGCCTCTTGTGACTCTACGATCACAACCATGCTGGGTTATTCATACTTTCCTTGACCTCTCTTGCCACCTCACAGCACACCGTCCTCCACAAGCTCCCAGATCTTGCAATCTACTCCTACTGCTGTCGTGACTAGAATCTCTCAGTTCTAGTCTGCAAAACTACTTCAATACAACCAACATTTTTCAAGTCATTTATTTCTTTCTTTTACAATTTTGCCACTGCAGGGCTTTTATTCAGATTGACTTGCAATGCCTTAACAAGTTGGAGTTCGGTGTCTTTCTCAAGGACACACGTCTGATGATGGACATGGACTGGTCACATGGGAAGCTGAGTAAATCAATAATGAGAGGAAAATGTTGCTCATTCCTCCATTCCATTTCTGACTGATGGACTTTTGTTTTAGACTTTCTAGTTTGTTGATATTCTGCATCACTCCCCTTCCTGATCCTCCAGAGTGGACATCAGCTGGCTGCTATTTCAACTCAATTACTCCTTGTCAAGTTTGTTGCACCACTCCAGCTTGGACCAATAGAATCGGGGGAAATAACAGACAGAATCCAGCCTCTCCGCATCTCGCTGTAGGGAAGGTCTGACCTGCTGCGCCAATCCCTTCCCTCCTCTTCATCCCTGACTGAAATACTTGAGCTTAATAACAGGGGCGACTCGCTGCTGGTGGGTTCAAGAGCTTGAGTGCAGCGCCCGTAAGATTAAATTGAAAGTCTTATCACTCACCTCAAACACACGACCTCTACAATCTTCTCACCTCAAACCATGAAGACTGAAACCACGCCACCATGGCACGGGGATGGCTTTACCATATCTTTTAAAAATAATATTAACTTTAATGATATAGTGCTTTACAAAATCAAGATACAAAATGCAATGACATTGGTGCCAGTCAATATTTTACAATGCAGATGGCCCTGTCAACCCATTTCCCCCAACAACGTCTGCATTTACATACAAGTAATTAATCTGATTATTTCTGTCTGTTGGCAGTAATTGAATTTTTGAAAAGTCATGCAAATGAGGACTGTGGTTTCCTTTATGAGGTTAACAGACAAAGACAAACGTGCTTTAGGTGTTACCTGGAGAAAACAGGTTTTTGTCCATGCATACTTAAAAGTAGCCTGTGGTGTTTTGGACCACAAGTATCACTATGGAGCAATGTTTTTATGAGCAGGTCCCTGTCTTGTTTGTACCTTGTGCCCATTCAGGCAATGCAACACACATTCCTGCAGATGGTTTCACACTTTTCTACTGATTAAAAGTTGGTGGCAGTAACATGCTAAGAAACATAGCAATGCCCCACCAAAGGCAGGGAGGAAGCAGACTGAAAGCAAGCAAACATGGATGTAAACAATGCAGGTTTGAAATTACTACACAATGTGGCTTTGTTAATGTTTTAAGGAAATGCATTTAATACATTTGTTAGGCCTTAGTGATACACACACTGCCTTTTGGTGAACTCCACAGGGTACCTTTAAGAGTTTACAAGTCTTTGCATTGAAAGGAGAAAGATTCAGGACAAGGAAAGTAAGTATTATGGCAACAAGGATGAAAGAATGCATTGTTGCTGCAAACACTATCTGAACTCTGACTTAAATGTATACATCTTTTTGTTAAAAACTTAACTTTAACCACCAACTAAGCCAGTTTCCATAGATGAACAGAAGGATATTTGTAATATTCAAAGACATGCAACTTTCTACATGTTGTTGCTTATTAAGCTAAAATATGCATCAAGTCTAAAGATAAAAAGGTGTCTGTTACTCAAGCCTTTTTTCTATACATTTAAATTTAGAAAGGGTTTTAACAAGCATTGACATCAAATCTTGGCCAGTTGTCTAGAACATCTGACAAGGTGATTTGAGGTTCAAGAAAACAGGTTACAATCCTCTCACAACTGTCATCTGGCATCCAGTAATAAAACATCACATCAAATATCCTTCTTCTACCTTTAGTTTTGGGTCATCTGCAAACTGAAGCTGCTCATTGCTACCCAGTTTATGATTCTGAAAACGTTGACATGAAAAGTCGTCTGAAGTGAATCTTTTGAAGGTTCTTCTGTCAGTCCTTGTGTGATCAATAACCACTTGGCTAATTGCTCTTATAAATTAATTAAAAGTCACAATGTCTCCTGTCTACACTTTGTATAGTCAACATTAGAGTAGATGACTTTAGTAGACTTTTTTCTGATTCTTATTTATCCTTAAAAGGGATAACTACAGCTCTGTCTGTTTTCTCTGCTCACTATCTGCTCTTTTACACTCCTGCTGTTGCCTCTGCGGAAGCAAAATCATTTGGTCCTGTTCAATACTGAAAATTGTAAAAGCTTTCATGCATGTCATATATGTTGAATCACTATTATTTCAGTATCAATTAGCACAATAGAGGAACAAAAAGGGTATGCATTAATATGTGGAAGCAGTAGAAGGTAAAACAATTTGACAGTAAATTTGATTTGGATGCTCAATTTTTATAAACAACAAATCCACTCCACTGGAAATTTCACTCTAAGGAACAACATTCAGTATCGCACTACAGCATATGTCCAATCAAATCAAACTACCCAGCAGTGGTCTTTGTGCTTAATTGAGTGAGACGACAAAAGTCCTTACTCATTCAAACCAGAATTCAATTATCGTGACGGGCCGTTGTGTCTGTCCAGAGCTCACTGACAGAGACAGCAGAGAGGAGGGGGAGACTAGCTCTTAACATGCTGGCCAAGTCGCAAGCAGTTATGGCTACACTGTAGAATAATTCATGCTGAAGCACCAGACAAAAGCATAATCTAATATGTTATTCTGAGTATGATTAATGTGGAGAGTCTTCCAGTCTCATGGGGTCAAGGAGTCTTTTTTTGTTTTTTAGCTATTTAGTTAAAGAGCTGTGGATAAACATATAAAACATTAAGAGAAAGACAAGTATTTTTCTCTCAAAATCAATATATTTTAGATTTCATTTAACCCTTATTGTAATTTGTAACAAGAATAACTACTTCTGCATACTATGTGCGAATACAAGTATGCAAAATAAGCATGCAAAAGATATGAGTATGCAAATAATGTGGACAAAAATATTGACTATACAGCTGGTGGTGATCAAAATCTAATCAATGAATCAATCCAAATTTTACCATATTGTTTTTACCTTCTTTGCAACAGGGGCATTTTCTATACAAGGTAACTTACAATGAAGAAAATTAAGCAAATTCAAATATTTCTTACGTGTCAAACAAATAAACTAAATTTGCGCTGCAAAAAAACAAATCAAAACACTGCATGGTTCATAATGCTCATTCATGTTCTACAAACAGAATAATATTCAATAACAGTATACATGGAACATGGAAGGACCCACTTACTTGTTGGGATTCTAGTCAACACTCTTCAAAATTGACACAGAGGTCAAAGTGACACTATTGATTATTTTCTACACTACACTGTAGCTCTGTGTGCGGTGGTGGTGGTGTTTCATTTTTTACCTTGAAGGAGATCTCGTACTGTTCTCCTCCCCAGATCTCCAGACCCGTGTCATATCCTCCCAGCTCCCAGAACCACTTCCTGTCCACAGCAAACAGTCCACCTGCCATCACTGGTGACCTGGAGGAAACACAAAGGTTACACAGTTACACACAATTAGACACAGTAAAATGAGACTGGACGTTTTAGTAGTGCTCTCTGCTCGGCATAGTTTTCTCCGTCCATCTTCTTCTCATCGCTCAGCTGTGATCACATCATTTGAGGTATATCCTTATATCACCACAACCAAAATTACATAAGATAATCTACTCTCATGACATGATATAATATTGCACCAGTACAGCTCACAGCTCTACTGAGATGAGATTTCCTGCTAGTTGTGGATTTTCAACAGCTGGGCACTTGTAAGGACACCACTAGGTAGTTGCAGTGGTTTTCTGTTTAATTGTTAAGGTGTGTTGCAGGTGGTTGCTGTTGCGTTTAGGATAACTAACTGGTGATTCTTGGTCGTTTGCTAGGGAGCACAGCATGGTTTCAAGGGTGTACTATGTGTGTGCAGTAGTAACAGAGGCACTTATAGTCCTGGTAGTACTGTATCAAGGGACCATGGAGAGAGACAGACACTGGGTGTCCAGCACCACAGAGAGAAAGAGAGTGGCTGTGTCTGAAATTACTCCCTCAGTAACTCAGTCACTTCTCCCTTTACAATACACACTCAATAGTTTACGTTAAAGTAAGCAGTAAATTGAGATTTCAGACACTTATGCATCATCACTGACTGTAATTTTTGGATCTGTGAAATGTGGCGTGCTGCATTGTGAGAACATGACAATACTTTTTTGTTCCATTGTGGGGATTTTAAAGGGCAAAAGGAAAATGGTTGAGAGTAAATATAGCGCAATATATAGTACAGTAAATAGGGAGTCATTTCAGACACCGCTAGACAGAGATTGCATTTGACTGTTTCAGCACCATAGACAGAGTACAGCGAAGCAGACTGTCATTACCACACTATAGAAATGCTGTAACGGCAGGAAAAATGACAAAGGAAAACACTATATCCAGATATATTTTTGTTTCTCTCTTATTCAATATTCCTGCAAAATACAAGTGACATTTGTCCACAGAGGAGAAGTCAAAATGACTCTTTTTCAGTTTTACTTTCCTGAGGTTTGTGTTTTTCTCATATCCTTTTAAAGTTTTATTGGACATTTTGTAAAAAGGACAAAATGATGACACTACCAACATTTAACAGCCAACTTTCAAGACTACAAGAGGTGAGTATTTCATACTAAAAGCATGTTGGGTGGAGGGTCACTTGATGGTATACTCTGCCAGTGCACTGATCTACCCTGGTGATCAGGGTGTTGATCCACATATATTAGTTTATTTCATTTCATTAATAAGATGATTATTAGACTATGGTTACACTCTGGCATTACATATAATAGAAGGGACATACACTGCTCTCACTCAACTTGTGTTGTTTTCCTTGAACATCCAAGCCAGGTTTGTACATACGAGCTCATGCTGCATAGCTGATCCTATAAACTGGTAAATCACAAGGGTCTATTTCTGACCACAGATGATTGAATCAAGAGAAATGTAGTTCTGTCTAATATTTTATTACAGTTTACAGGCTGTGAGATGAGTCAGGGTTTATTATTTGTCCGCTGTATGTGCCTGCATGTGTTTAGCAACCAAGTGACACTCTGCACAGTGCGCAACCAATCAACCCATCTGAACCACTGTGAATTCTGACTTGTATGACAAGCTCTGCGGTGCCAAACAACATAATGGTCCTCAGCTCAGAGTGCAGAGGGAGCTCGTCCCTGGAGTGGAACTGAATGAAATGTATTGAACAGTTTCTCATCAGGACACCAATGTCAACTGGTAGCAAGCAGGAGGAGCAGAAGGGTAGAGAAAGAAGCGTTTTATGTAGAGAACATTTAGTGTGACGAACTATGAAATTATACAAGACAGATGGTGGTGGCTAACCATTGTGCTTGTCCTTGCTCTAACCTCAACCACATCAAAACAAAGAAGGAAAAATATGGAAAAGGATACTCTCATGTTTATATTCCTTATCATTTCTTGCACCAAAGGCACTTTTGCCCAGAGTCTGAGGAAATTTGTGACCATACAGAAAAAGGCGGGCTCAGGGTAGAATATCGTTTCATTTCAAATCCAGTGTGCTGGGGTACCAAGACAAAACACTGAAAGGTGTGTCTACACAGAACTGAATTGAGGCAATGACACATCTGTGCGGGTTTAAAATGTTTCAACTTCAGCAAAGAATTTGTGCTTTATGACTCTTCACTTGACACTTCAGGAATGTGCAGAGAAAAGAGGTTTAAGGAGAGAAACTGGAGGAAAATAAAGAACTGGAGTTCCTGGTAAGTTTTTTTTTTTTAATTCAGTCAGAGTCTCAGGCTGGAATTATGGTTCAAAGATACACGGATCTATGCACAGAGGGGTGTTATGGGTAACCGGAGGTCACAGAGGCTCGCAAAGAGGCTGACACCTCCCATATCTCAACAATGCATTGTGTGGACTTCAGGATCAAGCAACGTAATTGGTTGATCCAGCCACCGTCGGGCGGTGGGTTCATAACGAAAAAGAAAAAAACATGTAAATGTCATACTCCACATTTGTACAAATATGATAATAACACACACACACACACACACACACACTCACTCACACACTCACACACACACACACACACACACACACACACACTCACACACTCACACACTCACACACTCACACACACACACACACACACACACACAGTCGTTCCTACATTGTTTGCCAGCTACTGATAACATCGGTACAGTTGGTATATTGGAATATTGTTTGTGGTGAAGTTTATTTGAAATTTTGAGCACATAAACTGAGAAATAAAGTGAAATAAAGCAATAATTTGCTTTACATTCAACCATTACAGGGATGGGGTTGGAAGTTCATTAAGTCAAGGAGTAAGTAAACACGAGTGAGCCCTCAAAAAAAAAAAATCACACATTAAACCTTGAAAAATCCACAATCACCGATATTGCACTCTTCTTTCCCTGCCTCCCTTTGTTTGAACAATATAGTGGACAGCCCTCTGAGACCTTCCAGACAGTCCACCGTTCTAATACTTTATGCCTGCACTGTATTTCTCTTGTCTTTCCAATAAAGTGTAGATTTTAAATCTGTAAAGAACTGTGATCCAGGCTTGACAAAACATGATTGAGTGGAGACACAGGAGGCACAAACGTTGCCCTCCAACTCTTTAAATATGTTTGTCACACTGACTGACTTGATTTGCCTGACTGGGTGACACTGTGTCTGAGCAGTTCATTGTCCATGACTGGTAACTGTTGTATGCTGGAGGAAGAAAGCTGAAGAATACACAAAGCAGACACACATAATACTTCCTCATACCTCCCTGGAGTAGCGCTGAATGAAATGCAGTGGACAGACTTTCATCAGGAGACAAAGGGTAAACAACGGTGGCTGCAGGGGGACAAAGGAATGGTGTGTGCTTTATGTGTGTGTGTGTTTTTGACTGCACAAAGTGTAGTGAGTGCAAACTGTTGTATGGTCCCGGGGTGTGTGAGCTGAACCAAGAGAGTATAGACACTGTGTGGGCACTGATTTGTGGGGTGGAGATTGTAAGCTCTTGTTCGCCGGAGGGAGAAAACACAAACACACTTCACCTTCCTGGAGTTTTGTGGAATCAAACACACACTGGCTTCAGGATAGACTACACTGATATCTCACAACTCAGACGAAGGCAGTGAAAATGAGGATCATTTAAACACTAGTTGCAGAATAACAGCCAGAGGCATGTTCAGCTACAAATATTTGCCAATAAACACTGTTTACTTTAAGCGTTACCTCTCGGACCACTGTTTTTCACCAAATATTAGATTTGTCTGGTACAATTACTTGAAGAAGTTATATAATTCGGATAGTAAAAATGTTTGTACTACAGAGATTTTACACAGCCGATGACTGCGTGGATATTAATCACTGTCAGACCAGGAGCTGATGCTGGGTTTCAAGTGAAGAAAAGAGAAAAGGGAGGTAGCATTTCAAGTTGAAAGCTGCTGTTTTTATTGAACACAGCAGTGCAGCTAAAGGGCTGTAAGTAGCTTTGGCAAGGCTTGCGAACTTAGCTACCACTTCTAACAGGGCCAATTTTAAATAATAATCAAAAAAATGTTGATGTTTTTGTACAAGGAAACCAGTAATTGTTAATTTTAAAAGAGACCCAGCCTAGAGAATTCCTTTCATATTCACCTGTGCCCTTCAGAAATAATAATTCTCATTCTATTACTCAATGTATCATCGGAATAATTTAATATTCAGTAATGAAAATAATCAGTAGCCTCAGCCTAATTTCATTTCATTGAGTTGATATATTCATTATGTGGTTACAGTAGACTACAAATTATTTTGGTGGGTGAGGTACAGGAATATGTACATAAATAGGGAAATTGTTGACATTTTACAAGTGGTAATTTATAGTAAAAATATGCCTAAGTGCAGCTTCAAGAAGCTGCTAAATGGCTTTAGACTCTTAGATTTTATTTGTTTTCAGTCAGTTTTAAAATGCCTTTACTGTTTTGACAGTAAACACAAACACACGTACAATGAAGTTCTGCAATGGCAGACCATCTGAGGCTCCGTTTCACTACCTGTTCACACACACTATGAGGTACAAGCTCAGTATCGACCTGAATGATGGTGGCAACAAACATGTGCAGCTAAGTCTTTCAAACATTTATTCTTGTAGTCTTTCAAAGAAAAGTAGAGAGAGAATGGTGCAGCTCTGAATGGCTGTAATTACCTTCTCAACCATTTTGATGTTACATTTTATATTTTCAAAGAAGGAAATCACTTTGAAAAACACAGTGGCAAATTGGATTTGCACAGTACAACTGCAGACTTCTACTTCCAGGCAGTGAGCAGCTCCACTGAATTAATACTGACCAGCATTGACTGAACTGACCTCAACAGTTCTGAAAACAACTCGAAAAGTACAATACCATAAAAGTAAAATACTGGGCTGTGCATCAAACCTCTATACTTTTTGATCGCTGACTGAAATGTGTGCTTGGTTAGATTCTTAGTCTTAATTATTCTTTGATCAAAGATTACTTAAATTTAGGCCATATTTTATTTGGGCAAATACCTTTATTTAACACTGACACACTGTACTGCACTGCACTGACATCTGTCTGAAGCATCGATAACGAATCAAGTACCAAAAACTGGGATTTAATGTCTGGTTAGATTTGTACTCTTCTTCAGTTATTCTTTGATTAACAGTTCCTAATTTAAAAAAAATCCACAATTTTGCCAATTTTAGTTGTTGACAACATTTGCCAGGAGCAGGTATCAGTTTCTCCAGCTGGACAAAAAGCTGGTAAGTGTCAGTCCACAGAAAAAGAAAAGATTTAACTCAATAGGCCATGAATATTCCAACTCAAAATTTAGATTTAATTAGAAAGGCTCAAGTTGATATTCTCTATTTCAGTATATTGACCTTGAGGAAAGAGAGAGTCAAGGCCTAGGCTCATTGCTAAATGAAACACTGACATCTGAAGGAGGGATGAGAGACAGAAGGAAAGAAAAGAGAGAAAGAGAGAGAGAGGTGATTGACAAAGAGACAGTGACAATCGTACTCCCACACACACACCCACACACACCCACACACACACACACACACACCTCCAAGATGGATTTTGCTGTCCTACTGTGCCTCATTCTCCGCTGCGGCAATGTCAATCAGAATGAAAATGAAAATCTTTGCGACTCAAATTGGATTTGCACTGATGAAGGTCATTTCATTGAGCAAGAAGAGCAGACTAATTCACGAAATGAGGATTGATTCTGATTGTTCTGCAGCTCATTTCTTCTTCTTTAGTCTCTTATCTTCCTGCACCACAGCCGCCCTGCCTGATGATACCTACTGTATTTCCCAGGACACCCAAATAGTCTTTGGCATCCAAACATAGAGTAAAGCTGTCTAACTAATCCCTCAAGGCTCACAAATGGAGTGTCTGGCATCAAATGCAGAGTTATGTGGCCTTACAAATAGCAGTGTGTCTCTGGGTATAGTTTATTTATTCTAAAGGTTACCTATCTGTGCTGCTGCGTGTCGAGGAAGGACACTGAGGTCGAAAGCTATCAGTCCTGTGCACTGGAGTAGAATTACCTGGGATCTGATGTCATATAGTAATGTAATTGATCCATCATTTAGTCTATAAAATGTCACAAATTGGGAAATACCATACACCATATTTTCCCAAATCCCATGACGACAAAATCAAATAACTTATTCTATGCAACCAACAGTCCAAACAGTCCCAGAAAATTCCATTTACAATGATACAAAACTAGAGAAAAGCAGCAAATCCTCACATTTGAGGCAAATATTTTGCATTTTGCTCGATGAATGACTCATTTATCATTTTCTGTAAATCCATAAATTGTTTTAGCATTAGAAACAAAGTGAATTTGCACCCAGAATGCTGTTAATAATCTCTACTACAGCTAGCTGAGCAATAATAAATATGTGAATTTCAACATCATGACATAAATAATATATTTTCCTGAAGCGACCCTGGCGAACATACTCAATGCGCGCTCTTATGCACCGGTGGAGGTAACAAATGTTGAAGCGCCTGTGTTTTTGCGTACTTGCGTGGACCATGTTTGTGCCCTAAGATAATCGATATAAAACCCTCTAGCAAATGTCAAATATGTCAAAAATAACTGCACTCACTCAAAGGGTTCACTGGGGTCATCCTTCTGCAGCTCTGTAGGGATGGGTATCCGTTTGTAGTACATTTCCCAGTCAAACGCACCTCGCATGGCGTCCCCTGCCTGCGTCTCGTAGCCGAAGTTGTCGTGGTCGATCACGTCGATCATCGGACACACGATGGTCTTCCTGTTTTGCGCGATTCGGTCTGAGAGACACAGAGACAGATGGGTTGATAGACAGTTAATGACAATAGATGGTATAGGAAAGTTGTTCCCAAGTTTTTTGGCTTTAGACCTTCTACACCAAATGTCTACTCGCAGCTCCTCTTTACAGATGTCTGGGCGCTGTGAGCAGGTCAACCAAAGCATGATGTACCCTTATTAGACTGTTTCATTTTAACAGGTAGAGGTAGAAGACTACAGTACTTAACAAGAAGAGAAAAATCAAATATTTGAGAAAAGTAAAAGAAGAGTATAATATAACATTTCTTCTACACATGGCTTTCTTTATCTATCATATCCTATTAATCATCTTGCGACCCTTCAGATTTATTTTGAGAAGTCCTGACCCCCAGGTTGGCAACCACTGAATGTTTTATTTGTTTGATTGATAGGTGTATCAGTCAGCTGTAGCAATTACCCAATTTTTTGTTTCTACTCAGTTTCACCCATGCAGGCTCAACCTTGTTACCAAAATTTCGATTAATCAAATTCATTTGATTTATGGAGAGATGGAAGAGATACCCATTTTATATGTGTGGCAGTGAGTGCTGCTTGGCATGAGGGATGACTGCTAACTGCATTTTGTTACTACCACCCCCTCCGAAATGTGTGTTACTGTATCTTGTATGTTGTCAATGGGATATTTATATGTTACTGCAAAACATTTAAACTCTAAAAAAAATGGCAGATCCACGTTTTTCTACAGTCTAAACACACAATGAGCTGATGAGCTGTGTGCATTTGTTCCTCACCCAGCAGCGGAGGCAGCCAGTTGACGTTGGACTCACAGTGGGAGTCCAGGAAGGTGATGACTTCTCCTTTAGCCGCAGCGGCTCCAAGCAGGCGAGTCCTGATCAGCCCCTCCCGTTTCTTGGTTCTCAGGATGCGAACCTTGGGCAACCTCACCATGTACTCCTCTAGTGCCACCTTTAGGTGCTCTGCAGAGATTAAGACAGAGACAGCAGTAATCAGAATGGTGAATGACCCGATAGCCGAGTGGTTAGGGCACATACCACGTAGGCGCAAATGCCCTGAGCAGCGAGTCCCTGGTTCCAGATTCCAGGCTGGCCGGCCCATTTGCTGCAAGTCACTCCCCTACTCCCCTTCCCTACAATTCCTCTCTCTCTCCACTATCAATATCAAATAAAGGCATAATAATTACTAAAAAAAAGAAAGATAAAATAGTACGTCACCCAAAGAGCACAATAGGTTCAAACCCCTTGTCAACAGATGCCAAGGCCTCCCTAACATGCTCTCTTACAAAAAAGATCAAAAGAAAACTAAACCATTAGCCGTCACCATCAAACAAGACATCTGCCTATGCCACATGCTCCAGACTGAAATGTTTCCCTTTAGGCCTCTACATCATAACACACTGGGATAGACTTTATATTTTCACTTACTTTTCTGCACTCACAGACTTTTTTTATATCTTTACCGCAGCCATTAGATGAGAATGTTAGAGAGAATGCTACCCTAAAGAGAACGAATCCAATGGTGAGAGATGAAAAAGGAATTAAATCAGCCCCTCCTAACATGTGCAGTCATAAAGCCTTTTGGCAAAAAATAAATGTGTTTCTTCTCAAATTGCAATGATGCTCAACATTTTACCAAACAAAATTCATAATGTCCTATAAGGGAATTACATATACAGCGTCTTCTGATAATCTGTTCAGTTTATTGTCAGTGAGTAAATCACACAATGCAGAAAGTCAGTGTTGTTGGTGCAACACAAATCTCAAGAAAGAGGAAGGTGTCAGCAAAATGGCCACCTTCTTCTGCTAAAACAGCAAATACACTGGAATATACTGGAAGGTGAAAAAATACAAAGATACAAAAAGAAAAGGCAAACAAAAAATTGAAAGAATGCATCAATCAATCAAATAGAGGGCTATAAGCACACATTTTTATCCAATCTTTCCTCAGAGCGGCCTTCCACAGAAATCAATCCTGTCCTAAATGGAGCCTGTAAATCTTTCTGCTCAAACTTCAAGTCAGTTCTGACAGGTCAATAAAAAAAAATGGAGCCAGAGTCAAGGCCATGTTTCATTCGCTGTCTGTCTACTGTCACTGTGTTTCCAAAGCTGAAACACTTTAAACCATCACAGAGAAACACCATGAAACACATCATCAACCCTGCTCCAGCTGTTTTTATATCCCTATACTTTAAACTTTTTTTGGAATAAATCATCACTGTGATAAGGCCATGATTTAAAGAGCCAATATAAACCATTTTGGTTTGGGAAATGGTCAGCAAAACTCCAATGTAGCATTTTCTTTCAATCTCTGCCTTTTTCTTCTTTCTTTCTTTCTTTCTTTCTTTCTTTCTTTCTATGAAACTACCTATCTACCTACCTATCTATCCATCTCAGATATGTGTAAAGGCTTCTGTTTAATACCACCTATCATCTCCCTGTTTTTCAGTCTCTGTTCAGTCTTCAGTCTAAATCCTCGACATGGTGCTGAAATGCATTAATGCCATCTTGATTGGAAGAAGTCTTGATAAAACACCATATGGCGCAAACCAACTGTCCAAGAATGGTTCCAGATATAACATTGTCCACCTTGAGAACACACACAGCAGATGCACGACATGACTCAGCATTGCTTTTATCAGTCTGTCTCCGTGAACACAAACTGTTTACTTTCAACCAAAGCTGTCGTCTACAGTAACTCTGTAGAGGCTCACGCTCCGGCTCCATCACACATGCAAACTGCCTCCCAAAAATGAGTCCGAATGTCACTGTTAGTGCACTGATATTTGTTTTTAGAATATCTGTTTTCTACATATGAATTACCCCACAAAGTAAAGGGTAAGGCTGGTGCTATTTTATATTTGTATTAAAAAAAACACCACTAACGAGGCAACAGCCAGTGTTACCCCAAAACTATTAAAAGGATATGAAAAAGTAAAGCATTTGCATTGAGTGACATGTTCCTTAATTGTTATCAACACAGTAGGTGTAGTTTATTCCCTTCAGCTTATCAACAGTACAGCTCTTTAATGTTTTTAATAATTTCTTGATGACAGTGTATGAAGGCTGCTATATCACCCTGTGGCTACACAGACTTGTTAAGGCCTGGGAATTGAACTTCAGTACTTCTTTTTTGGTACTGACCAAAACGTGTCCATCACATAGCAGAGTAATGGAAACCGTAAAGTGCCGAAGGCTGGCATCAAATGTTCGATCAAATTCTTTGATCACATAGTGATATGGACCAAAACACAGCAAACAAAAATTAGAAGAGAGCAGTAATCAAGACCAGAGTGAGGAGAGCTGTCTATCGAACTGTCACACAGGCCTCTGCTGGTTAATCCTGAAAGCCCCATTTAGGATGCAGCCTGCCTGAAGTGGTTTGGCTCAAATTAACCCGCGTTACATGTGTTAAAGTTAGTGCCAAAAGCTTTGCTTTAAAGCCAAGTGATCGATTATTTACCAAAGTGATAATTCAATCTGTTTGTGACAGAAAGAATAAGGACATGGACATATTTGAGATAAAACAGTATAAAGAGTTGACTTTCTGCTTTGATTTGAGGGTGTTTACATCGACATCAGATGGATATTGTAGGAACTGTAGTCCTTTAATCCACAGTCCCCCAATTTAAGGGGCAAGATAGTAATAATCAGCTATATTATATTATTATATTATAAGCACTATATAAACATTCAATAAATGGTTCATAACACACTCTAATGTAATTGTATGCTAATATAAGGACAGTTTAATTGAAGACAGATTTCATATTATCACAAGTGAGTTTTACTATACTGTCATTCATTGTTTGTACACCAGCCTCCACTTATGGGTGCCCACAGGAGGAGTTATAGTAGTTGACAAATACATTAATAAACACTTTTATCTTCTTACAACTACATTATAGCATGCTATAAAAGCTAAATAGGAGGGTTAAAGTATTATTGCAATAGCATTATATATCATGATATATTCTGTGGAACGTCAGTTGAGACAGTGTTGATGGATAAAATAACCAGATGAAAATGTCTGCTTTTGGCTAATCCAGCAAATTAAATAAACACTGAGACACATACTTCATCACTTTGATGCAAAATCATACAAAAATCCAATAATGCTGTAAAACGATTCTGCTCATTGATTTGCAACATTGCCTACTTATGGACAAATAAAACCAGATTTGTGAAGTGAGGAGTCACCACGGTATAAAATGTACAAAATAATCTCTGATGGCTGACAAGTTTACATCGTCTCGTGATTTATCCTCATGTCACCCAACCATAATTTGGTTTCAGATCCATGCAAATAGGAAGTATTAGGATATACATTCTTTATATTTTCTGACTGCAATGTACATTTAAATATACACAGTGCAACAGTTAATAATACTGACTGTTATTAAATCTGTCTGAAATCTGCCTACTATATCTGATGTGTTATATTGGTTGGTTTTATTGGCCTACTTTACATATTTGTGTCTGTTATGTGCCTCTTTTATTTATAATAATAATAATAATAATAATAATAATTTCTAATCTTATAGTAAACTGACTCATCACAGAATTAAAATGTGCTGCAGGGTTTCAACACTGAAACAGGGGCTGAGGGGCTCCATAGGGTCGGTGCCACACTTATAGGGAAGGGCGAGCCTTTACCTTCATATTACAGCAATAAATAAGCCCATTAGCTATTAACCATTAGGAGATTGATTCAGGCTAAACGTTTGCCCTGCATGGGATGATTCTTACATAACCTTCCTAATGATAGCCAGTGAGATTAAATAATGAACATTTGCATTGCATGTACAGCACATTCAGCGAAGGAGAGGGGAGCGGGAAAGGTTACCACGTCTAATTATGAATGGTTAATTTGACCTGAATAAATTAGAATACGGCTCCTCTGGTTTACTGAAAATTGGCGAGGCTATAAATCACCCAAACGAGAGCAGCCTGATGTCTGCAAACACATTAGTCATTATTAGAATGTGAAGTCCAGGACATGATGAGGGCTCAGACATCATCGATGCCTGGGTCACCTCTGTAGACCCCATTTACCAAACAGCTGAACATTCACTGCCCTCTATCCGTTTCTGCTGCAGGAATGCATTGTATCCTCCTCTGAGCCATTCACTGGAATTCAATCACAAACGCTAAAACTAAGCAAAGAAGAAGTCACAGCGCAGTGTGGCCAGCAGTGCTCCACAGGTATTAAACAAGGGAATGTGATGACAATTTACCATTATCACACTGTTTATTTTGGTTCAGAAACCAGCTGCATAAAACATACAATACATAATTTTTCTTTCATACATACAGTTCTTCATTCCTACTGCAGATTTTTTTTTATTTAGGTGAGGCAGGGGGTGGATTTTCAATTCAATTAACCTCAAATTACAGCGGATCCAATATGGCATCCAAATCTTTGTCTTTCCAAGGTGCTGGATTACTTCCCAGAAGTCTTAGCACAGCACCAAAGAGCCAAGCTGCTAATTTATTCCTTCGGCTGCTCCTGTGAACTCCATCACACATCCTCCCTCTGTTACACATTTACAGCACAGGCACACATACTACTGCTTCACAGTACAACCACAACACTAACATCTCTATCAGGGCTTCTGTATTACTGCTGCATATTTAAATTTGAAGGTCTTATGTTCTTCAGAATATGAATTCTGCATCAAGATATGCACCACAATTATCTTTAATCATCTTCAAATCAGTTTTGCCATAAATTATCTGCTTAATCTCAACCATTCAATTTAAACAGAACAACAGGGTTGGGTTCTGAGTAGAGGTCCTCAAGAGTCCACTCGGTTTCAAGTAACCAAGAACCAAATCTTCCCGGGTCCAAATTATATCTAGTGTAATCAGGTCGGCTAAGGTTCCATTGTATGGCCGCTGGTCTCAGGTCTGTGTCCATATGTCCTGTAGGTCCTGGCACCTTGTTGACCACCTATCAAACAAGTCATGAAAGACGGCAATGTGTAGTCTACCATGTCTCTCAGCCAAGTCATGCAATAATTTATGACTCTATGATCACCTAATCTGACACAGTGGCCATCATGTAGTCTGATCCCGGCAAAAGGAAGTCAAACTATCTACAGTTATGCATAACAGAAAGGTAATGCAACAACTGACCTAAAAGCCAGTCCAATGCCAGGTGTAAAGTGCATGTAAAATTTGCTATTTGCCTGCAAATAAGAAATGGTAACATTACAAAAAAGGAGAATAAAATGAAGCAGAAGCAGCGATATGACAGAGGAAAGTAGAGAAACAGTAACGGCAAAGGAGATAGAGTCACTGTTAGTCACTGTTAACACGGCAGCACTGATGTTGTGTTCACTCTAAATCTCCAAGCCTCATCCTGTCGAGCGGCTCTCGTACTGCTGCTGTCGACTGCTGTAAAAATATCCCCATGGGGATTGTTAGTCCTTGAAAGAGTCATAGTCTGAACTGCTGCCTGCCAGCTCGGACCTGCGAGTTCAAAACTTCTCACAGACACTGTCGTCTAGCTTCTGCTATGAGAGGACGAGTTTTCTTGTCTTACCTCCAGTATCCTTTTAGCAGTAAAGAGATTTGATCAATTCTACACTCAAAACCTGCTCAGACAATCAAATCCCCAATAACTTTCGTTCTTTAAATGTACTTTCATACATGTACATTCTTTTAATTTAGTATAAAAGACGCCTGAGCCGAAACAAAAGAAATGATAAGAAAAAAGAACAAAATCAACAAACACAAGAGGGGAATAAGGGTAAGAAGAAGGAACAAAGAAGGGATGAAAGGGATGAGAAGAATGAAAAGGAGAAAAAACAAGCAGAGAGGAGAAGAGAAGGAAGGAAAAATATAGGATAAGGAGGTTTGGTGTACATTCAAGCACATTTTCATGCCCATTATTTATCGTGAGTCTTATTACTGCGGGTCAGTAGACAGTCCATGCAGCAAGTGTGACACCAACATGCATCCTGATTAATAAAACACCAGTCTCCGTCTAATAAAAAAATGTACATTCAGCTAACGTACAGGTATTTTCTAATATTTCCTCATCCATTATTCAACCATCCTTTAGAGTTGCTCCTTTCAACTTGCTCCACAGCCAAAAATTATATCTCTGCTCTCCATGGAAGGCTATTAAAACATAATAACAAGTCTTAAGCTCAAACCACCCCATCTCTTATTGGCAATTTCTCTTATCTCTTATTTCCTCCATTTCTTTCCCTTTTTCCTCTCTTTCTGTTTTTCCTTGTGCTTAATGGTTAACTTGCGTTTATGATTGTTTTGGTATTAAGATTGCCCCCATTAAGCTGGCAGGATGCCAGTTACTTCCACTATTACAGATGCTAATGATGCTCCTTGGGGAACGGCTCCAACTCTCAATTTAAACTTCAATTAAACTGAAATAATAATAATAACCGCTTTATGGAAACAAGACAACACAAAGAACATGCCTCGTTCTGTGAAGCCGTGTTTGTCCTACGTGTTAAAATGGAGAAAATGACTTCAGAGCACTACATTAATTGAGGCATACAAGTTTTGTCTGGGCAGAGGAGGTGGAACATTAGATAACCTTTGACTCAGTTTGCGATACCACAGCCAAACATGTTGTGACAAGCATTTATTAAAGACAACTCTCCCAATATGCATTTCTCTCTCAATCTCTGCCTTTCTGCTAACATGCCTGGACACTTACAGGTGCTAATGAAGTCAGCCCCCCTCGAGAACAGCTCTCATCTCCAAAGTACACTCCAATTAAAAAGAAGGGGGAAAAAATAAACACTTGCTAAAACATGATAACGTGCTCCACTGCTTCGTGCTGCCTCTCGTGTAAAAACACCGCCGTTTACCCCCTGGCCCTGAACACACAGCTTTATTAGAGGAAGCAAAATTAGCTACCAAAAATGAAACCAGGACGTGGCTGGAGAGCGAGGCAGAGAAGAGTAAAGGGAAAAAATGTTCCCTAATGCAGTTTAACAGTGTTTGAACACATGCAGTGAGCAGAAAAATAGAAACCCTGACCCTACAGAATGAGTGGGACCACCCCTTCCAGTGTGTCCATGTGTAATTATAGCAGGAGCACAAAAACTTAATTTCAGCACTTGCTTTGCATCTGTAGAAATAACTCTTAAAATACTATTTAATATACTCTGAAAAATGCAACATTGTGCTTGATTTGAGCAAGAACTTTTGGAAGGACAATTTTAAAAGGGTACAATAAACAGACTGGAACACACGACACCTCATCTGTCGCTTATTTTTTGGTTAATCAATTCATCTTTTATTTTATGAAATGTTCCTGAGCCCAAGGTGACGTCTTGAAATTCCGACCAACAGTCCAAAACCCAAAAACATTCCTTTAAAATGATATAAAACTGACTGACTCACATTTAAGAAGCTGGAACAGGGAATGTTTTGCACTTTGGCTTGATGAATTCTTATGAATTCTGAATTCTACGGTTAATCTTATCCATACATTGCTTAATCGAATTGTCATTTCTGGACTAAAGATGATCACAAGAGAACTGATAACAAAAATAAAATAAATGGAACGAGAAAGAGACGTGTCAAGAAAACCCAAGTGAGCCACAACCATTCGTCTGAGCACTTTTCGAAACGTGCGAGGATTCTTGGTAGATTTATGAGCAGGTTTAACCATTCATGGCCATCACGCACACCCAAAGAAAATTATGGGAACTTTCAACCACAAGATGATGCTTTTGTCAGAATGCCGGAATTATCCAGGAACAGTTCAAGAAAGGTAAAGTTATGTCAAACTCCAACTTTATGGAAAAAGGAGTGAATCTGTATGAATCTTAATCATCTTACGAAAGTAGGCATAAGTGTGAAATCCAACTAATAGTTATTGTGAAAGGAAGTATACCTCCCCTCCACCTATTCAATCAAATCAAACTGTTATGTCCTAAAATGGGGCTTCAACAGAAAGTACATCACGTTAAGGAAATGATGATGCCATTCCATGAGGTGTTTAATGACCTGGCCACAAAAATCACTTGATATTGATCCTTTTGAATGAAGGAAGTGCTAAAACTAAAACATGACGCTTTCCTTTCATAGCATTCCATCTGTCACATCTATCAAAAATCAAACAACCAATAGGACAAATTCAATCATCATCATTTCAAAATCATGAAACCTTACCTAACCCTTTTTTGCCCAACATTTCCAATTCAAATTGAGGCAGCAAAGTATGTTTTTACTGAACAGGCCTGCTGCTGCTGTGATTCTTGTTCATGATATCCACCTATAAACATTCTTTGGAGATAAGGATGAATGTCCTTCCGAGTCTGTGTGGTCAGCTTTAACACTGGGACACTGCAGGTCCTTTTATTATCAGGGCCAGAGGTGGTCTACTGCAGTACTGAACAGGGTCTCTAGTAATCTGCTCTACTCCACTTCAGCAGCATCACATGGTGAATCATGTACCTGTGCACCTACATGCTCAGACATGTAGATGACAGATGGTGAGCAGAGAAATCCATGGAGAAAGTAGCCCATTAGCTGAGCTAACCTTGACAGAAGCGGGGAGGTTGGGAAGCCGAAGCGAGCCAACACTCCCCTGCAGGGAGAGCGAGGGCTGAACATCCTTCCTGCACAGGCTGCGGAAATTCAATTACAGCCTAATGAAGAGTGAGCTGACCTCCCCTCACCATCACCACTCTCCTCACGCCGCCTCCTCCTCCCTCCCTGCCTCCCTCCCTCCTCTCTCCCACCCAGCTGAAGCTCATCATGGACTGTAGTAGGGCAGGTTAGCAGGTATAACTGGTTTCATTGACAATGGTGGTGTCTCAGGTATCTGTCTCTCTGTCTTAACTTCCTCTTGTCATTATTACACTGCATTCTTCTCCTGTTGTTCTCTTTCTGCCCTTTTCAATCTCAGTTTTCTCCTTAATCTCTCTGTTTTGCTTCTGTTTTTTAAAGGTGCATGTTATACAGTATGTTTTCAGTAGGACTGGGCAATATGGGCTAACAAGCTATGATAGCATCCTCTGTTCTGGACTCTCTGGCTTTCTGTTCCTTCAAACTGCACTGTCAGGGCAGCTTGTAATTGGTCAACGGCACAATTTCACCTGTCAAAGTTTAACAAAGTTGAACTTGATACAAAATATTTAAGCAGATTAACTTCACCCCGCGAGCAAATCCATCAATGAATTTATTTTTTTCACACCTAAAAGTAGTACTTGATATTCAAAACATTAGTTCTCAGTGGAGTATTCCTTTAACCACCCCATACCACAGAAATTCAATTATGAATACATATCAGCACCGATGACTCAATAAGTACATTTACTGGTGCAGTGGATTGATTTATGCATTCACAAGATTGACAGTAACCCTATTTCCCATGCCCGAAGAATGTGTGGTACCCTACAGGACTGCTAGAAAAGAGGAATATAAAAGAGGACTAAAACATCAAAAGGAGGGTGTTTGTTTTCATCATTGTGACAGCCATTTTGCAAAATCTTCATTTTCTACCTGTCCTGCTGCCAAGAGATTGGTAATCCAGCTCTCATGTTTACTCAGACTGCAATGTGAGTAAGACAGTCTGGTTAAGGTGTTATTCGTTTGCCAGGAACTGATGTGCTCACTTTTAGGCTCCAGACTCCATTCTGGAAACAATATTACCATCACTGTATTGACATTTTTCGAGTTCTCAAACATAGAGGACACTTTCCCTCTCAAGCTAAAAGAAAAAAATAAAAACACTAATATTATGTGTGGTGATAAATTACCTCTTCATTACACATTTCTGTTGGATCTTTGCTCGAATTAGCTATTTTATTCATTCCATTGTGAAGTTGCCTTTTACATTTCTGTCTATTCCAGGTAACCATCAGATGTGCCAGAGATCTGTCGACCTTCATTTGTTCATAAAAGTCATAAATTACTTAATTCTCCTTTAAAGCATCGATCTCACCTCTCTGGCTTTTACATTATCTCTCCCCTCTCCTCCCCTCTCTAAATGTTGTTTGTGCATCTTGATTACTCCATTTCTCACTCTATGACTACATTTATTGCTCGTGCCCATTTATCACCTGCCTCCACACTGAACTGTGCTTTCATTTTTCCTGCCAAAACACGATAACTGCCATTAAAAACATGTCATAGCGTCTCAAATTGCTAGCTACAAATTGGCAACCAAGTATACAGAACTAATTACATTTGGTGAAAATCCATTCACCAAACACAAACTTTAAACAAAATCCTTAATTCCTCCTAATATTTCTCTTACATTAACATTCGGTGTTCCCAAATGAAATATTCCCATTTGTATAGTTTTATAGACAGTTGTCTAATTGATCCCATCAGGCACTGGACACTGACTGAATAATTGGACAATCAATCTGGAGTCAGTGCCAGTTCCATTGCAGGAGCTGATACTGCAGTGTGGCTCAGTGGTCCTGCTGAGAGGGATTGTCTCTGTCATAGACCACAGTTAACCATGATGGATACATCTGGGCTCACACTGCCCCTGGTTTAATGAAACTCTGCTATGAAGACGTCTAAGCCCAATAACATGCCAGAGATGAGATATGAAAGGAAAATATGAAGCTGTCCTTTGGCTGACAATATCTTTTTTAACCAAGTGGTTTCTTGGTATTTTAGGAATCTTTAATAACGCAGCAAAAACATTAATTATATAAATGTCTAGTCTAGCCATATTTTGCCTGAATGAGTAAAGACAATGAGAGTGATAACTGATAACAAATTGAGCAATCAGTCCAAGCACAAGTGCAACTGTCATGTAAAAGCAGCAAAGTCATCCTCACTGCATAATTCAAAATGTCAAACATGGACAAAAACACACCAAACGTGGTTCTTACAGATGCTGTGTTAGAATTTACAGCTGAGATTGTGGAATATACAGCTGGTGGCTTTACAAAATTGACTGTATGGACTGTATCTACTGGCTGTGTCGAAATAAGGTCTCCATCTACGCAGATGATACAGTATTGTGTCAAATTAATGCCAAACTAGGGGACACCATCATGAAACCAAAAAACTGAAATTTCTCCCTTTTGGTTTTTGTGATTTACAGAGCAGATATACGCTGTAGTAGACCAAAAAAATGACATCATACTGTACTAGTATAGCCTGATAATCAGACTGAACTGCCAACACATGAGGGAAATATCTGGCCCTTAAATTGTTAAATGTTTCACTCTGTTCTCCAGCTAGTCTCTAACTTTGCCTGTCATCTATTGTCAATACAAAAATATTGATTAGCGCAGTTTTAAAGAAGTAAAGAGGCTATTTCCATGGATGTATTATAAGAACTGGATACCGGACCCAAAGATGGCACCTATTCAGTCCAATAGGGACCAAAAATGCATAATAGAAAGAGTCGCAATTGAACTTGTTTGCAGTTCGAGGTGTCCTGTCAACAGATTTACAGACGTCTCTTTTACAATGGTGGTCTATGGGGAAAATGTTTTTTGGGCCGCAGAGGAATTTTTCGTTGCAATACCACGAGTGGCCACTGGAAAAAAATATTGGAAGCAAGGCTGAGCAGCGGCGCCCTATCCAGTTCTTATAATAAATCCATGGCTATTTCACGGTGTATTTAATAATTTAGCATACTTACAATATGGTAGTTAAGAGATATATTTTTTATCTATAAACAATTTATAGTTCTCAATGGTTCTTTCCTACTGTGGGAGGAGAAATTGGTCCCCCTGCCTTTTCTATGATGGATTTCTGTCTTTATGATTGTTGAATGTCAGAGGGAATAGAAAAAAAAAAAGAAAAAAGAAACAACACTTGCTCTTTGATTGAGGGACTGACACTGAAACCTGACATTTACTGTTGCCAACAATCTTCCACTGTTAGTTTTCCAAGTCAATAGCAGAAGAGATTAGCAGGGAGAACAGAAGTCAGGTCGGTAACATGACAGCCAACAATCCCAGCAGTCACTGAAGCTAGAGTCAGACTTAGGAGCTTTGTTGATCTGATCCCTGGAAGAGAATGATATCACACCCACATGTAACACAGTCCAAGTGGGACAGAACAGAACAGAACAGAGAAAAAATGAGTAAAAATAGTAAAAAAGATGTTAAATAGAAGACAACTTGGGCTGCAACTGATGATCATTTTCAGAGCCTGACTGATATCAACATGGCCAATATTGACAATCAGACAATTTTAGTTTATCGCGTATGATATATTGATATCAGTGTATATGTTGGCCAACAAGTAACAAGAAATAGTGCAAATATGCTGAACATACGTTTCAGGTATTTCAAAATGGTGTCTCCATAAAGCAGATATGGGTTGAGGGAGGAAGTTAACAAGCTGCCCTTACTCTGCTACATGGAATCAATTGTACTTTAGTTCATCGCCCTTTAAATCCTCGCATTTGCATTTGAGCGGCACGCCAACAATAGACCGGTAGGCTGCTAAAAGGCCGGAGCCCACCTAATGCTGATGACTGATGTTACATCTTATTACTGACAGATTTTTTGCATTTGTAGAGGAGCTATGCTGTTTAGCAGGTTAGTTTTGGTCTGTGAGGAAAATAGATGGAGCCACACATGGTTGAAGTACTATGTCAAGTCTCTGTTACATAGTTTGCCCACCAGAGAGCAATGGCACGTTTATTCTCCAACTGTAAGATGTCATGCTCACAATTCTTTAACAACCAAATTTAAGGAATCCTAATCAAAAATATTAGTTTTGCAGATATATTGTTATCAGATTTTTGTGAAGCTGGAACCAGGGAATGTATGGCATATTTTCTTGTTAAATGACCACAAGACAAGTGAATTGAAGAAAAGGGAAAGACAAAACGATAAAAGACATTAGGGAGAGATAACAAATTTAACAAGATGGAAAGTTTTGCATGTGAGAGACATCAAGATGAGACAAGTGAGCCAAGACCATGAAAAAGAGAGGAAAAATTAGGGAAAACAGACAGACTATGTAGGTATAGAGAAGAGAATTGAGAAGAGAAGTAAAATATAAAGAAACTCAAAGAAGGACAAAAAAACATCAAGAATGCAATTCAAACTCCGCACAGAAACTGTACACCACAATGGTTACACACACACACACACACGAGAAAAAAGAAGCACAGACAAGAAGAGACGTCAAGAGATGAAACAGGGTAGACGTCAAGAAATAAAGAGAAGTGCTAAAGATAAGAGACGTCAAGAAAAGACAAAAAGGAAACAGAAAGAGACAAAGAAGAGATTAGAGACATGCAGAGAAATAAAGAGACAAGAAGAGCAGCAAGAGGAGAGGAGGAAAGAAAAGAGACATTTAGGAAAATGAGGGGAAGAGAGGAGATAAAAACAGCAGGTTTCAGTGTTTGCATGTTATCAGTGAGTCAGTGTTCTGCCTGAATGAACTGCTCCGACAACACAGAGGTGAGCGTGGGCGAGAGAGAGTGAGAAAGGTAGAGTGAGAAAGGGCATGAACACAGAGCGCGAGCAGGGATTGAGATCATTTTACATGGACGAGGTGATACATGTTGAAAAACAGATGAATATGGATGTAAATATTGCTAGATGTCATTTCAGGTTTTGTTCGCACACTCGTGGGTGGAACAGGAAATTACAATCATCACTTTGAAATCACAGGTGACATTTTCTCCAAACGTTATTCCGCAACAGAACAGCTTGTGCGGAAAAGTGTGTGAAACTGCTTCCTTCTAATAGATTGCGTAATTTTGAAAATGCAAATATTATGCTATTCAAACCAACCCGGCATAAAAGAAGAAATTCAGAAGGTGCAATAAACTGAAAGCAAATGGGCAATTTATGTACAGTGACCATTGTTCTACACATGAGAACTTGCAGTTGTAGCCACTGTTGAAGTCTACATTCAGTTAGTACTTATTAAACGAGCTAATTTCTTCAATCCACTTTTACATTCTAGTGTAAAAGTCCTTTAGAACATCTAAGCTTAAAAGAGACCTTACTTCCTTTAAAGGTTGGAACGAGCAGCAGCGTACTGTAGAGTGAAAAGAAACAGAGAAGCAGGGCACAGTGGGGAATAAACAAATGTAGACTCCCAATGAAAGCCATCTGACCCCCGCCTTGATTCTGATGAACATCGACGATCACCAACTGACACTTTAAGAGCTCTTCAAAGCTCACACTGTGCTCCTCTGTTCCTTCTGTTTCTTAGACATGGTGTTTACCTAAAAAAAAAAAATAGTACACCTTTAGCATGGGTTCACAATTTGAGCACACATATGATGATATCATGAGATGGTAAAACCGTTTGAAATGAAAAAAAGTCCACAATCCACCAGAGACTTTCCTGAATCCGAAGAGAAACGTTTGAAATAAAACACAAATCCAACTACAGCAGAGCATACCAAGTATACAGACAAATATAAATCATCAGGTGTTCTTTGAGTCAAATATGAATAGTTGTATTAATTATGATTTTAAAAAGGAGAGAAGAGGCTGTTCCTGAAACGCCGCTCTGCAGCGAGGCTATAATTACACGACATAGAAACCTAGTACTAATTAGCACCTCAGAAAATATAACTGCACTCTGAAAAAGCACCTCATCAATTGTTTATCTTCCTCATGTCGGCTGTGAGGTACCAAAACAAAACAGCATCAATTCATGTAACAGGGCATCAGTATTCCTGTGGGCTAGCATGCTGCCATGGAGCCGAGCCAAAAGTGACTGAATCATTCAGTCTTTGGTGATTTTATCAACACAAGTAAACTAAATACTTGGAGCAAAAATAAAGTAATAATGCTTCAAATGTAAAACTATTTCAATTTAACACTCTCCAACCAGAAGATGCGTTTAAATCGGCATCAAACATCGTCGTCTTCCTGCAACAACTCAACCTCTCGCGAGATTTCAGAGCCAGACTTGAGCGAGACTTCTGTTTCTGGTTAAACAAAAAGGATCTTACTCTTTAACAAAAAGCTCTGTCTCTGCAGGGATCCTTTCCATAATGTTGTCAGACACTTGGAATAACAATCTGAGCCTGTCGGTGGCAAAAACAAGCACTTTTAGTGGACGTACTTTGACGGGCGCAGTTACACACAAGGATTACGTTGCAGCCATTGCAGCCCTACACAGCTGCCGGCTAAGGTGATCTACTGGACCAGTTCCAAAACTTTTTGTACCTATGTAGTCATTTAGACCCCAAAATATGTAAAAATAGGGCCCAGGTTTAAAAATACCAGAATTACCCTTTAAGATATGATGTAACCCGTTGCAACGTGAATTACAGTGGAATTCTGACTGAAAATCATGTTGGATTGATGCGGTCATATAAACTGCTTCAAAGATTTTTTTTAATTATTTGTTTCTATCATGATTGCACTAATTAAGAAAACAAAACTGCAGATTTGCGGTCCTGTGTGTTCACACCGTGCAGCTCTGCGCTGTGAGTGGCACAGCCGCTTCAGAGCGACGACACCAGTGACATTTATTAATAATCACCACACCCTCTGATCCATATTCCACCTCACCCAGCCCTTTTGTACTTTGCACTGCTGCACATAAACATGTGCAATCCCTCTGAAGCTGAAACATTGAGCAAAAAAGTCACACACAAAAACCTGCAACAACCAGCAGAAATTCACCGCTGAATGTCCAAAGATTTCTTCATATCATTTCCTTTTTTCTCTCTCTCTCTCTCTTCATATATTTTTAGTATTTTATTTAATATCTAAGGAAATGGAAACTTGAACAGGAAATGATGTTTCACACGGCAGCTGTGAACCAGGCTTAATGATGAATATCTTGTTCTCTCCTCCACTCAGACCCTGGCGATAATCTTGCACTTGTCCCCAGATTTATTATGTAAGGGTTCAAAGCTGTACATTAACTCCAGAGTTCAAACTGATTAAGCCGCCTGTGAGAGTACCAATCCACACCAGAAAGTGGATTTTTCTCTCGCTAACCTCGCTAACACTTGCAGGGTCAGGCAATGCCCTCATCATCACCATCTGCTCAGAGGTTACTGCTGTCTCCAGCTACAAACACAATAATAATGTGATTCTCATGTAGCCTGTGAGGAAGCTTGAGGCTTTGCATTGAAAAATAATTCACACCCTCAGTTTTATAATAAAAATACAAACCACAGAATTGAACATTCAATATGATAGAAAACAGGACAGAAATCTTAAAAAAAGATTAATGAACACATATTATTATTATCATGTATTAACCTGTATTTCTAAAAAACATACACCAGAACCAAAGTTCACAGGCACTTGTGTACACACACACACACACACACACGAGTAGACCGGAGAGCTCAGCAATGCTAGCTGCTCTCGGGTTTTGTTAATAAATGACCGACTGGGCTGGTGAAATACTTTCCTGTGTGTGTGTGTGTGTGTGTGTGTGTGTGTGTGTCTTTTTCTCCCTCTGTCTGTTTATGATGTACAAAAGCAAGAGCATCTTGAGATCACATTTGGGTCTAGAAGCTAGCTTATGCTTTTGTTTCTGAACGGCTCATTATTTGTGAAAAAGTCACCAACACTTGCAAACAAATGACTCAGTGGTTTCTGTGTGTGTGTGTGTGTGTGTGTGTGTGTGTGTGTGTGTGTGTGGGCATGAAAGAAGGAGAGAGAGAGGAAGAAAATGCCACAGTCCACTAAAAGTCTCAGTTATTACTAGCAAGCTGGTACTGACTGCAGCTGTGTTCATGTATCTGTGTGAATGTGCGTGCATGTACAGTGGCACAGCTGTGTGTTCTGATCAGTGATCAGTGTGTGTCCTCCATACCTTTGTCGCTGAAGTCGTCGACCAGGATGACCTCTGCTATGAGCTGTGGGGGAGAGCGGTTGAGCACGCTGTGAACAGTCCTCAGCAGCGACGACCAGCCCTCATTATGGAACGGGATGATGATGCTGGTGTTGGGCAGCTTCTCTGCATACAGCTTCTGTTTGCAGCTACACAAACACATAAAACCAAATAAAGAAATGAGAGAGGAAAGGGGACCAGAGTGTGTCATCCCTGCTAAATAATAACCGTATTTTTAGCCACGTTAGCGGGGTGGCTCCAGTGTGGGTTGGTCCAACATTTTGGTCAACCTTGCCACTTCATCTAGCGCCACCAACAGATCATCATTTCAACTTATTTAATACTATATGCCAAGGTAGCTCTTACATGACCCAATTAACATCAAGACTCAGCTGTCCTTCAAAACTGATGCTGACATAACATGATAAGTATGTGTACAGACTTATATAGTAAACATTACATGCTTCAGATCAGACATACTTAGTGTCACTAACACTTGCAAACAAATGACTCAGTGGTTTGTTTGTGTGTGTGTGTGTGTGTGTGTGTGTGTGTGTGTGTGTGAGCGAGCAGATCAAGCATGCTTAGCACTAAATACTTAACGTTAGCATGTTCGCACGTTCACTTGGACAATCGACAGCCAAACAGAAACATGAATGAGGTGTGAATGTGCATACCTCACGACCATTCATGTGTGTCAAATGACCCAAAGCCCCACAACATGACAGATGTGTGCATGTAAGCTTGCTAGCATACTAAACGTCATTGTGTTAGCATGTAATAGCTGTTTACATGCATGTTTATACTAGCCAACATGAGCATATTGGCAAGCTAAAGTTTGTATTCCTTTACATTCACCAGAAACATTTACTATAGCTGTTGGCCATAACATACCCATATAGTTTTATAAAATGATTTAGTGTGTTTCATTTTCAAATGCTAATTGACAGTGAGGAAGAAAATCTTCTGGAACCAGTGACGCTGACCTTTTCTTCAGTGTACTGCAGTTCTCTCAAGCAGCCCAACCTGAACAATGTGTTGCTCTTTTAATAAGATGTAATGAAGCATAGCACCTGCTAGCTTGCCCTTCCATCCCTTTCTCTTTTCTTTATCTCTCTCTGAGAAGTCGGGGAGGAATCTGTAGAGACAGTAATTATCTCTGAGTCTCTCAGGCCTGTCTGTCTGCCTGAAAGTCTCTCTCTCTCTGTCTCTCTATCATGTCATTCAGTCAGTGAGTGAAATGAATTAATGAATGCTGTTGGGAGGTCTGGGACCACTGAGGACTGATGTGGCACCTGGCTGACAGACACCTGTCACTCTGCTGTCACTTTGACCAATCAAACAGACACACCTGCTCCCCTCCACCATCCAGTGCACCACCCATACCCCGTCTGTCCTGTGTGAAGTGTATGGGTCCTGGTATGGTTGGTTGTTGTCGGTTACTTGTGGGTCCTGAATGGCCCTGACAAGTAAATTATGTGGTTTTGGCGAGAGGCGAGAGGCCTGTCGAGTCAGACTTTGTCCGTCTTTCGTTGGTCTGTGCATGATTGAGTCAAGAGCTGGTTTTCAATTCAAACCCAATAGCAATGGTGGCATAATTCTGAGGGTAATTGAACAAATAACTTTCATTCACCCTCTGAATCTTTCAGAAAAAAATGCTTTCGTCCAGAAGGCATGGAAATCATAAAGTCTAACAATTTATTCCACGTTGGCTCCACAGCTTTGAGAACGTACAAATTCTTTTTTGTCATGTATTAATTTGAAAGAATGTGCTACAGTGTTTGTTGCAATATTTGTGGAGGATGGTTGGATGACCGTATGGAAAATGTGTTTGGTGGCTAATGCTTCGTATGGTCGCATGATGCAGGAGATATATAGATAGAAAGGCAAAAATGTGAGAGAACATGTAGTGTTGTCCAGAAGAGACCTTGAGAGAGAAAACATTTACAACTGCTTTCCACATTAAAGTGACGGAGGGGTCAGAAAAAAGGCTCTTGTCAGGTAGTGGGTAAGCGCTGAAGGCTGATCTGTGATGAATCGGGTCAGCAGGTCTGAGGCTGTTTAGCAGACGATATTTATAGTGTTGCTGGTGTGTTTATTTTCAGTATTTTGTTCTTTAATGAGTCAGAGGAGAGCTGGAAGAAACCCAGCAGTCTGTAGTGTACCCACAGGTCCATATGGCTCATCAAGTCTCTACAGCGTCTGTTCTTTAACACTTTATTCTGCTAAAAAAATGGAGTTATAATGTTGAGCTTAATATATACCTCCAACATGCCATGTCTACGATTAAAAGCGCAGTAGTGACTTCTTGTTTGGTTGATTTATCTATACGGTGGACAAATTTCAGACTCAGCTCATCAGGCTCAGCCCTACAATGTAAAGAAATGGTACAATTCACAGGAGTCTCAGCTGCATTTTGTCTGCATGTTAACTCGCAAACGTTTAGCATATTAGCGCACTTAAGTGTTGACATGCTAAAGTTTAGCATGGTACCATGTGCACAGTTAGCATGCTGACATTCCATCCATGTATGGCTTTTCCACCACTATTCTGGGATGTGTTGGCAGCACGTTAAGCAGGGTTGCCCAGTCATATCCTCCAGCTGGGGGACTCTAAAGTGTTTCCAGGCCAGATGGGATATATAATCCCTACAGCGTGTTCTGGGTCTGCCCTGGGGTCTCCTCCCAGTTGGACGTTCCCTCCACAGGGAGACATCCAGGAAGCATCCAGATCAGAAGCCCAAACCACCTCAACTGGCTCCTCTCAATGAAAAGGAACAGTCCGTGAGGCTGAGCCCAGCTAACCTGCAAAAAAACTAATTTTGGCCACTTGTATCCACTTTCTAATTCTCTCCGTTTCTAACCAAGGATCATGACCATAGGTGAGGATAAAACTTAAATCAACTGGTAAATAGAAGGCTGAGTCTGACGACGAAGCTCCCTCTTCCCTGCAGCGAGTATAGTCGAGTACAATCTAAAAGTAATGCTAAGGCTGACAGTGCACCTTTTCCATTTTCTAGTCCATCATGAGCTTTCCAAGGCCAGAGTGTCAACATTGCACATAAGATATCTCATAGTATAAGAGGCAGATCGCCAGGAAATGTGTTCCCCATTTACATTCATGCTCCCAAGGCGATGAACCCTTTGGATTTAAATAAACCCATGGCAGACAGATAAGCAAAATCATCAATATGTCAATTATTCCATCCAACTGTTTCATATCTTGGAGTACAGTATGAAGATGGCGGAAACTCAAGGTCACTAGCAGGGCTTTTGACAATGTCTTTTTTTAAGATACTTCCCTTATGTCCTACTGTGACCAATGTGGTAAAACCAGACTTTCTGCTTCCTCTACTCTCAAGCCTGTTCCTCTTCCTGAGGAACCTCCCCTTGGAAAATAAGCCCAGTCCCCTTGCAGTCAGAATAAAAGCTGCTCCAGTGCAACACAGCACACATCTATCATCAGTTCTTCACACCTTGCGCACAGAGGGGAACATCAATGACACTGATAATTGCTGTCAAGAACACAGTTTATAAGTACATAGGTGTTGTGTGGTGTGTAATCAGCTTCTGTCAGTGTAAAGCTACATCTCTCCTGTGAATAGACTGGGCAGGTTGATAATTGGAACAATTGTTCCAACCAGTGCTTGTTGTAATGAGTTGGGACAGATCCAGCATGGAAAATAAATGTGTAAACAATGCTATAAGTAGGGTTTGGTGTTAGGGCAGAATTATCCTATCTACTGTTATTCTGTTCACAACTGGAGGAGGAGGCCAATGCAACTACTGATGGCACACAATTTAATTATTTGCTTCACATTCGTCATATTTGATGTTTTTAATGCCTGGAGGGCATAAACATGAAAGGCAGAGTTGTTTTAATGTCTTTTAAGGAAAGTTCAAGTCAAGTTTAAAGTTCTGCCCAGACCAAGTCTTTCAGGTACTAAAACACTGACCATTAAAATGACACAGTATGTGAACATTTTGTTTTCAAAGCTATGTTAATAGCATTTTTTACATAGCTGAGACAAAGTTGTTTCAGTCTACAGGCTTACTAATTACACATTTATGCTGTGTGGGTATGTAAGGCCTGTTTGTCACTGTCTTACTTATTTTATATTGTTCTGGGATTTCAGCAGGTCAAAATTTGAGAGTCTCACAGCAGTGAGGTCCATGTCATGTTCAAGTTTACAACTCTAAAGACAATTCTAAAGGCATTGAAATCGACCAAAATAAGTCATTATAGATCATCAAAATACACGCATTCAAGCAGTCAATCCGACATTTCTGTCTCGGACTCCAAAAAGAAATCAGCAGCTCTCTCATCAGAAAACTCTATCAGCTATTTGAATCTCTGTTTCTGTCTCCTTCCCTTAAAAACAGATTTCCCAGGTCAGCCCCACACTCAAGCTGGCCTCGACCAATAGTCAACCTTATTTTTGGGAAACAACAACCATCTGCCACGAAGGGCTGGGACTCGGCAGGTTTTCAATCCAACCGAAGAGTGCACCAGGTGATTCATTCTTCCTCTCCGGTTGATGGAGTGCCAATCTGTGAAATAACCTGCTGCAGTCTTTGGCTGGAATGAAAACCTGCAGACTCTTGGCCCTCTGTGGCTCGTCCCTGCCCCTATTCAGATGAAACTGCTCATACAAACACAGAAGATTTTTTTTTTTTTCTGTAGAAAAAAAAGCAGTTTTGCCCGAGGTTACTGGGCACTTTACTAGAATTTTTAAAAGGAAGTGGTTTTCCTCTGGTCACCATTGCACAGTCCATAAAAATGACTGTGTCAGATTGAGATGGAATAAAAATCATCAACATAGTGCAGTTGGAACTGCACTGAAAAAGAAAAAATCTCTGTTGTTATTTATTGAGTCATAAAATCTAATTATATAAAATCTTATTACAAATCATCTATAGTGATAGAGTCATGGTTGAAAATGAGGCAAAACAACTTATCGAGACAGATGTTTTTGTAGATTAATTGTAGGCAATCTATCAATATTAATACTTTATCATCAATCGCCATAGTTGCATCATGAAATTTGCATAATACTGTCAGTTATAAATACACTTATATATTGTCAGTGTAAAGCAATTAGAGAGTCAAGATTTCTCCAAAGCAAATTTTTGAAGTCCTTGCAAATGCATCTGAAAATTACCTGTCTAGTTTACCTTCACATTAACAAGCAGTCCAGTGTAGTAACAGTTGTGTCGCAATATATAAGTGCAGTTATGACTCTGAAGACACACGCACTTGGAGGAACCCTTACAAAGTACAGCAAGGTTAGGGCCTTCTTGGTCCAGTTTAAAGCTGTGTAAACATATGAACGTATCTGAAGCGTTAAAAGTTCTGTTCTTTGGTTCCTGATAGATTTTAATTTAAAACTGGCCCCACCGAATAGTTTATCTTGTCCCTTCGTCTCTCGCTCTCCCTCCCTAGATAAACACAGACACACATGCCAACACACACAGGACTCACTTGGGATGGCGGATGTCAGGGAGGGAGCGGTTGAGGGAGATCCGGTCGCTGACATAAATGTTGAAGCCGTTCTCCCTGTAGGCCTGGTCGACCCGGTCAGCGTCTGTCAGGGGGAATGGCTTCCCCTGTTCACCGTTACCTGCATCAAACACACACATATTTCATTATCAAGACGTGTACAAGACCTCAGTGTATCTGTTCCACCACGCTGTATCTCCTCTGCAGACACACATAGTGTACAGCAGTCACCCTTCAAAATGTTACCTACATTTAATTGCTTGGCGCCAAAAAGAAAAAAAAAATCTAAACTTTCCCACTTTTGTTTGGATAAGATAATGGGCAAAAATCAATGTTTAAACAATCATTTCTGGCAAAGCATTAAAGTAGTGCACCTCAGGGTTGGGAGTGCCCTCAGACAAAACCAGGCGAGGAGGTTTTTGCTCGAGAGTAAACACACACTGAACAACAATCCCATCATGTACAGAATGGAACATCAACCCACCAAAGCCTTTAATGGCTATTTTTAAAGAGGGAAGACAAGTTTCAATACCTTTCAATGCCAATATAAATGGAAAATAGGGCCAATTCCATCATTGCAAAAAAACAAAAACAAAATAAGAGCAAAAGGTGACCTCACAAGAGAACAGTGCACCAAAAACATTTAAAAAGTACGATAAGTAATCTAAATTCTAACAGAATTTCAGACAATTTAAGTTCTTAAATTTAGACAAACATCAGACCATGAAGACTTTTTCTTTTTTTTTGGCCCATGAACAGTGATAGCCATACTCACTGCACCTTTGGATCCATGTTTAAAGCTACCTGGATTAAAATGTTTTGATGAATTTAACAACCAAAGCAAAGAAAGCACAAAAACAACTTAAAGTGAACATACATAGCAAAAGGCCAAAATTAAAAATCGGATATCATAAGACCGAACAAAAAGAAAAATAATGAGTAAAGAACACAACACAATGTCCAGTTGTGGATTAAAGCTGAAGTTAAAAATAACTTAATACAATATATGTGTGTTTACAACCCTCTGTATAAATCAAAACTTGGCACTTGGAAATTCAGAGCAAGAAACTTGCTGATGATGAAACATGATGAAATAAATATGAACTCGAATAGCTGAACTGCTTAAGACAGTTTCATCTTTTTACAGCTTCATATTGTGCATATTTATTAGAATTGAGGACCTGTGGATACCCAGATGAACAAAAACAACCCTCATCATTCACAGACATACATGTTTCATTAATCAGAAATTGCCCACTTTCCCTCCGGGAGGTAACCAGTGTGGACACTCGGCTCATTTCAGGGATAAACCCATTTCCACTAATTTACACTGTTTGTATAGAAGCTGATTTCCCTGAACAGAAAAAAAACTGAGTTGGTGATTATTGTAGCAGATATAAACTGTATTTATGACAGCAGACCTGCAGATGTACACCGCTGCTGCGGAGCTGGAGAGCAATAAGACCCAGAAAAGAAATAGGATGGTATGTGTGAGAAGAGCAGTTACTCTGGATATGTGTGAATCTAATCTATTCTTCAGTATATGGGATTTTTACATAACTGTGAACATTGTGTACATAATGAATATGCCATGCAGCTCTCATGTATATTTGACAGAATATCTAAGAGGAGGGACTATGAGGAGGTTTGGACCTACCAGATCGAGAGGAATCTCTTTTGATTGTTTCATAGTCGTGCCAGTCTTTCCTCCGCACGCCGTCTCGCCCCACCTGAGCGTCCTTCCCCACCCGATTCACTCCCTGTAAACACAAAGAAGCACGTAGAAAGACGGTCAACTCGGTTTTAGATCATTTGAGTGCACTATGAAAGTACACTTGCAGATACTTGAAACTCGTTGGAGATCCAGAAGACAATCCATCACATTCACTTGTTGCATTTATCTTTATATATTTGTAGTCCTAGATGATCATTGTGATCGCAAGGTATAACAGTGCAAGGAGGGACCATTTTGAAAAGCATCTTTGCTGCTGCTTTTAAGGACCCTTTGGCATCTGAGTGTTAATTTAGTCAATGAAAACTATGAGGAAAAACTTTCTCCTCAAAATGCTTAGAAAAAAAATGCATGACAAAAATGAGACAAAAATTTCACTTATGGAAACTAGACTAAAACTGTCTGACTGTCTTTAGTTTTTCTTGACTAAAACTAAAACATTTTCGTCAAAAGACTAAAACTAAACCAAAATCAGGTGACAAAATTAACACTGATCTGAGATTTGAAAGTCAGCTGCAAAAAATGCCCAATTCATGATGAGCTGTTTTATTAGAAAATCAAACTCGAGGTAAAACAATGAGAAGACATGGACACTGTGAAAAGGATCATGTAAATGTAGCCAAATCTCAAAACCCTCAAATGTCACAGTGTCTTTAAATGCACCAAAAGGAAGGGTTTTTTAAACAGTCCCTGCCTGCATTTATTTACCAACATGTCTTTAGTTGTTCTTGACTAAAATTCGACTAAAACTAATAGACATTTTCGTCAAAAGACTAAATTGTGGCGTAATTACCACATAATGTCACAAGTCTCTGCAAGTTAATTTTCATAGTTTATAATTAAATCTGTTTCCCATTAACATGATTTCTTTGGATACCCATCCAAATAATATATTTGGTAATGATAATTTATCAATCTCAGAAATCTGTCTAGAAGTGCAGTTAAAACTGCGGGTTGACTGAGGAGTCGGAATGTTTTATTTGCATAATCATGTATTATATATTGGAAAATTAGCTTAGCTAGAAAATAGCTCAAGTGCCGGTTTGACTTCCCCACCAGCACATGACCTCCCACCCCAAAGCTGCAAAGGTTTGGCCACCTTAAATAAATCCTCAACTTGTAGGAAACACTGAGAAATGGTCAGCAGTGATGTAAAATATATACCTTTTTTTGTTAATGAGCTAAAATGTGCAAAACCACTGGAGTGAACCTTTAAGAACTGTTAACAACCGTGCAGCACACACAATAAGGGTTTTTTTTCAGTCAGTTTGAGTGTCAGCGAAGAGATTTCTCCAGAGCATCAGACTCTCACTATCCAACAGCGTTCTGCTGAGTTTATCCGTAGAAAATGTGCACTTCTATTTCATGCCTGACGACCCTGTGAGGAGAATGTTAATGCTATGACGAACAACCGCGGAGGCCTTAAATACACAACCACACACATACAGACAGATACACCGTGGCTAAGCACACAAAGGCAGAGGCTGTTTCTTCTTCCACTTAGTCATTCTACACACTGAGTGACTTTCAGTGACTCTGCATCGTGAATTACAGGATCACAGCACAATGGAGAAATAATTAGCCTGATGGGACGAGGCAATTAGTGAAACACTTTAAATAAAAATGGCACCACTGACTGCATAAAATACTGTGAATTATTAATCAGACTACTGACTTAGAGGAATATGACACTGAATAACAAACTAATGTACAGTATACACACACAGAGATTGGTTTGAGAAGTCTTGGTATGTGTGCGAGTGTGTCTTTGTGCTCTGGTATTCCAATCTTATGGAGGACCAGGTTTTAGACCCTGCCAGTGAGGACATTTTTTCCAGTTCTCACTTTTTGATTAAGGGGTTAGGACTTGGTTTGGTGGTGGATATGAATGGTGAAGTTGGCTAAATCTAATTAAAGGGAGATTCATAGCTCTGTGTTAAGGGGTTATGGGGTAGCTTCGAAGCCTGTGCACACAGCACCGCCATGGTCGTGTCTCCCTCGTGCATTGTGATTGGTCAACTTACGCTGCTTGTGTTTTCTCTGTGTTTAAAGTCCAACTGAAATTAAATTGCATTTTTTTTGTCTGCTACAGCATACATATCTGCTCTGTAAATCACGTGTTCTCCTTTGAGAAAAAAGATCAGGAACCAAAAGGGAGAATTTTTTATTGGATATTTTTTGGTTTCATGATGGCGCCCCCTAGTTTTGCATTATTCAGCAGAATACCGTTAGGTATCCATCTACGTAGATGGAGAACTTATTTCAACACAGCCAATTGTGTAAAGCAGTAACGTCAATGTTGTATCATAGGCAGAGCAGACAATCACACTGAGCCAGACAGCAGCTGCACAACACAGACGCTGAACATTAACCATATTAGCTTTCCTGCTAAACTCTCCTTCTTGTCGAACTTAAAAACATCAACACACAGCGACCAAACAAACACTCACCGGGAAGAAGTGCACTGCACGTCAGTTTGAAGGCTAGATAGTTTTTGCTTTTCAGCTGCAGTTTTAAAAACACGCTGACATTATTCTTAACATTATTCTTGACATTAACAGACATCTAATTATTCAAAATTAAGTGTTTATTTTAAATTCTCATTCTCTTCAAATAAAAGCTTTTATATCCACCTCTGCATCCTTCCTCTATGCAGTATCCGACTGTCTAGGTCAACCTGACACACATTTCAGCCTGTTTGTGTGATGAATGTATAACCTATTATTCCATCCCCCGACTGGCCTCTTCTTAGACACAAAGATGCTGTATATGAGCCTAATATAAAAATCCATTCGGCCCTCCCTACTCCTTCTTCCTCTCTTCTTTTCTTCTTCTTCTCTCCCTTCTCCTCACCTCTCTCCTTCACCCCTTCTACCACTCTTCTTCTTCTCCTCTTTCTGTCACAGGCAGACGCCCTCAGTGTGCCACACAAGGACCTGACAAGCAGCAAGAGTCCATCTGCGCAAATTTATACTAAAAAGAAGCGAGATTGTGCCGCCCCATTTCCTCCTGATTAAAATTTCAGCGCACGTCGCCATGATATTCCTCTGGGGCTTTTCTTGCTGCTCAACAAGACCTTGAAAAACAAGACAAGGAGAGAGGAAAACTTTCAGCTAATGTGTGCACATGCTTAAATTTGTGGAAGCAGAACGTGGGCGGGAGCTGAAACTAAAGAAAGTAATTGAGACAGACAGTAAAAGAGGATGAGTATAAAAAAAAAGACAATATTCTTGAGGAACAGATGGGGGATGTGATCACATGTGTGTAAATGAAAGTGAGGTAAGACAAGTAAAAGGACTCTGCAATGGAAAGCCTTAAATTCTCAACACACTCTCCCATAATAGCCACTTGACTTGACTTGAATTTTGTATGTTCTCTGGCTGAAAGACAGCACTAAAAGCTCAAAATAAACTCAGCTAACCAGCAAGTGCTGCTGTTTAGTTGTTCATTTAGATGAGAATGATGGGAATGCCATTAGTTTTGCAGGTATTTGGTCAAAACAATAAAGAACTGGACATACTGAAATTTTAACAGGGGACCACCAAAGTTACCACATACCTGTACCAGATGTACCAAAGCTTTGAGCTAAATGCTAACCAGCATGCTGTTAATGACAATGCTAACATGCTGATCTTAAGCAGGTATAATGTTCACCATATTAGTTTAGCGTGTTAGCATGCTGACATTGCTGAGGCGGATGGAAATGTGATTCAGTCATTAAAAAAAGAAAAGAAAATTGGCCTCATAATGGTTTTAGATGAAAAGCCAGGGGATCCTTAAAGTGATTACAACTCATTCTGAGGAGGGCATAAATGTGTAAACCAAATTCAACAGCAATCCGTCCATGGTAGTTGTCAAGACATTTCACTAAAAGCCAAAAATGTCAACCTGCTGGTGGCACTACAGGAAAAGTCAGGGAATCAATAAAGTCGGTAGGATTTATCCTCTGGTGACCACGACTGTCTGTACAAAATTTCATGGCAATCCATCTAGTAGTTGTTGAGATTTTTAAGTCTGTACCAATGTCGACAGAAATTGCCATACACAGCAATGCCCCTATAGCATGGCTAAAAATGACAGAACAGTCTTGATTAATAATAACCAGAAGGTCTGAAATAAAGCAGCTCATGGCAGATATTTAAGTCCATAAAACGCCTGCAAGGGGGCAAAAAGTACCCACGATAGCTCCAACTATCTTGAAACTTCAGTCTTCACATGTGTTTTGTTGCTCGGTAAAATATTCACATCAATGTGCCCAAGGTCCCTCAAGGGACACAGTAATAGATTTATAGGAGCTGATAACTGAGTAAATCTTTCAAGTAGATACTGGGTGAAAAAGAAAGGCGCACTGATGATCAGAAAACAGATAAGCATGCAGCCAGAAGCAGGAGACATGGTATTCTAAGGGATTTAATTTGATAGTGGAACATGTTCAGAATGCATCTAGATGTAACAAAATACACATTGTGATAAAAAAAAAACAAGGGATATATGTGCCAGACTTAATTAATTATCATAATTCATCATAAGGATACACACGATGTGTTGTGAGAAATGAAAGAAATTACGTAAGAAATGTTGATTGTAAAAGACATTTGTTTACAATAAAAGCTCCACAGGGTGACTTTAAATGTGTTAAATGACAGTGCAATGTAGCAAAATGTAATGCAAGAAGTATTCATAAGACGAACCCAGTTCCATCTCAGCCAGCTCATAAGAATGCACATTCATAGCCAGCACACGCACGCCAGCCCAGATGAGGCATTGAAACTGAGCTGAAAAAAAGGCAGTACAAAACAGTCATCTGTTTCTCTGCTGTACTACACAACAGAGTATTGCCTTCCTCTACTCTGCTAATCACCATCATCAGAAAGCGGAGGCTCCATGCTGCCACAAACTCATTCCACTCTGGGCACTTTTCCGCTCTATTAATATTCAAGACACAGCGCAAACACACTGATAGGACATTGGAGGAGCGACACCACGGTCCACACAGACTGTGTTGTCTCTATCCAACATGCTCTCATTCACTGACAGGCCCCAAAATGTCTTGGAAGTGACACGACAAAACAGAAATGTATCTTAAGCGTATATCCTGCTAAAAGTATAGAAACAGCAAGAGAAAGATGCGTGGAGAGCTGAGAGGACAGGGATGTAACTCTTGTCACCTGGCAGTGTTATCCCTCATTAAATTTAATGCAGCCTTTTAGTGGTCTATTTAACTGATGACAAAAGGCCACGTCAGTCAGTGTTTGCACACGAATTCACAAAAGACAGACTGAGAGTGTCAGTTAACAAATGTGTGGGTGTATTTGCATAAGACATAAGAGACCGACACATGCACGTGGCCTAATCTACCTAAAATGATATATAAGCTCTGTCCAAATGCAGGAGCTGTCTCCTTCAAAAGGACACGTCCTGATAAGGTGAACCAACACCTTCTCCCAAATCAGGCAGTCTACAGAGCATTCACCATAGCTTCACTGCAAATTTCCACTCTTAGGGCCGGGGTATACTAAATCAGAACTAGCCACTCATCTTTGTTCAGCTTTGTTGTCCTTGTTTTTAGCTGTATGTCTATTTCTATTCTCTGTAAGTTGTTCTTGGAACTGTGTGTAACATTGAGAGCAACTTAAAACCGGAGTCAAATTTCTTGTACATACTTGACCAATAAAGCTGATTCTGATTCTGACCAATGACGACCTAAACGCCAACACCTAATAATTAAAATGTGACATGATACTTCTTGACTTGAGTTAAAGCATATACTGATTTAGTCTTCTATATCCGGGCAAAAGAAAACAATATTTCTCAGTAACCGAGTGAGTCGTTATGACATATTCAGTCTTGAAATGTGGACAACACCTGAAGTAGGACATTATGGGAGGCACTGAAATCGTCATTGCTCCATCAGTTTTCCTCCTGGTGACCTCGATGGAGGGATTTGCAGATTATGAAGAGCCTCTCTGAAACGCTGGCTGCCTAACCTCATTTCCATGCTGCTGTGGTCTTCTGTTAATCTGCCCAACAGCAGATTATGTTTGCTTTTCGGTCAGATAGGGTGGGATTGGTGCTGCTGCTGTGGGTTTAAGCTCCCAGCAGCTGCTGTGGGACATAACGCGGTAATACAGCACCAACATGCCAGAGAGACATGGACAGAGTTGATTTCTCCAATGGGAATGCTTTCTTTGATTCTGCGTTTAAGAGGATCTTAAAGGTTGTGTATTTGGCAGTTCACAGGGATAGATGTATAGTCTACTTCAATTGTTCGGCCCACTCCATTTCCTCTCTGTTGTTATTCTTTCTTTGCTATTCTTTCACTATCCACTGTCAGCTGCAGAGCCTGTCTGGAGTTGTCCTGCATGTCAAGGGCGGGCTACTCTGTTTTAGTTGCATTCATGCCCACCATACTATGGTTGCATTGTCACCAAAGGCAAAAATCAGCTGCAAATACTAGCTGGCTGTCAGAATGTTTTCAGAGTGGTCTTTCATTTTAGAAGGTACAGTACCCAGGTAATATCACTGTCACCCTTGAATGATCACCTTAAAAGGTGCTAGAGAAAGCAAGGAGAAAAATAAGAGCTCTGCAGAGTAATACAAGGAATTTTTTTCACTTCCTCTCGTTTACAAATTCCTGTTCTTGCCTGGTGCCTGACACCTTCATCATTTAGGCTTGAATGAAGCCCTGAGGTGTGAAGTGGACACCAACATCACACAGGTGGCTACTGGTTTCCTTCTTGTATCTATTCTGTATATGTCACCACCAAGTTGTTCTGTTGTGGAACCACAAAATATTACTTTTCTTAAATTTCTAATCAGTCTTTAGTAAAAACTCCTTGTTAAACCACCCCTAGAAACTTCTGTGGGTTGCAGTTTTGCTGGTTCATTTTAATGCCCTGAGTTGGGCCTAGCAGGCAGAACACCCTCTCAGGCTGCATACAATTTCTGCTACAATTGATTATAGGTTATAGATGGAGAGTAGCACAGCCTAAAAGGCCCAGTTCACAACATTCCTTTTTCAGCTGCACTCGTGCTATACAGGGAGAAGAAAGACAAGACATTTTGGAAATTAGTTACCAATCTTTAAACGTGTTATGGTGAGAGAACTTCAAGAACAGAATCACATTTTTTCAAGTCTGTCTTAAAACAATCCACACCCACATGAACATTGACACAGTTTATGCCTCTTGTATTCATTCCTCCTTTTCTGGCCATTAAGAAGAGATCATGTTTCCAATGGAAGTGATGGGGGACAAAACCTAGTTTTCGTTCAATGAAAAAAATAATTAATCAAATCAAGAGATCGTCTTCCAAAGTTAGACAAATATATAAAACCTTCCACAGACAGTGTTTCCTTGCTGAGCTGATGTCGACACATAGTAACACAAAGAAGGAATTTTATACTGAAAACACAGGTAACTTTGGTATATACTCGCTTGATTTGTCTAAGTCAGACTACTGAAGCCTCATGTTAGCTTTGGTTAAATTTTACCTACATCATTTCACCTACATCAGAAGCGCATTAGGAAGCGATCTCTCGGAACAGGAGGAATTATCACAGCGAGGACAACCTGTTTCAGTGTTCATATTGGCACCCGGCCTTTAAGACTAGACATATTGGACTGATAACAGATTAAAAAGTGACAGCTCTGAGTGAGATGCAATTTTTGCATGTGACAATACAATACCATAAAGTCACTGTGTTGTTCTTAGAAAACATTCCTCCGATTGTTGTCAATTTGGAGAGGTTTTCAGTCTCGTTTTCAGTCAACATCCTCAAAAAGTCCATCTGATACTTGGCAAACGAAATGTAGATGAACCCATATTGTTCTTTCTGCAAGGACTTTGGACTGCCTTTGGCGTAGTGGATGGGTCGGTATTACCAGCAGAGCAGTGTGTATGATAAGACCAGAGTTGCCCATTCATTCTCTGAGGCGGATGAATCAGACCACCTTGGGTCAATACTTCCCTTTTCTATTTCCTCTCCTCCTGCTGAGAGTCGACAGAAGCCCGGAATGAGAAGAGGAAGCTTTTCAGCTCTTTTTACTTCCCCTTCCTGTTCTGTCAGATCATAGACGGATCCACCTCGACCCCCAGAGACACAATTACCTGTCTTTCCTGTTCCACCTCACCCTCTGCTCCCCCCTCCACCTCACTTTGCAGACAAGTCAATTTGCCCCGGCTGTCCTGGCTCATCACACAGAAACATAAGCTACCAATCCTCTCTTTCTAAAAACAGTACACTGTACCAAGGTGCCCACCACCAGCCTACACCACCACCACCACCACACCAGCTACAGATCCAACAAGCTGTTCATCCAACTGTAAAACTAAGGCGAATCATATCATCTCCTGCAAATTGGTTTGCTGGTAAATGGTCATCTTTGGTTTCACAGTTTTGACATTTCTCTGGTACTGTGCCTGTCTCTCTGGCAAAAAAGTCCAACTGGAGGTAGGTAAAGGAAATCATTTGCTTTCAGATAAATATCATATCAGCAAAATCTTAGGCAAAGGGCAAAGAAAACAAACAGGAAAGAAACTTTCAGAAAAAAACACTTTTGACATAGTTTACAAAAGAAGCTACTGGCAGTGACTGCGTTGCTGAACCCATTCTGTTGTTTGGTGTTGTATTTTTCTTCACCCTCAAAGAAATATTGAGTTATAGAAAAGCCAGTTGGGAGTTTTGACTGTAGAACTATTCCAAATCTCTGCCCGTCCCCTGGGCTGCAGCTCCACTGCTCTTTGCTGCTAAAGTTGAGGATCTCCAGGCAGAGATTGAGGCACTGAGACCTCCCTGTAAGAGGAGCCCAGCAGGGCTGCCACACAGTGTCTCATCTCCCAATAGGAGTCATTATCCACAGCTCTGCTGCAACCAGAGATACCAGGCAGAGGACTGGACAAAGGCCATGACAGATGGCTGCTTCTCTGCCTTCTGCAGGCATAGAACTGTGCTTAATTCTTGGATGCATGACATACAGACAAAAAAAATGGCAATTTTGAGACTTTCATGTCGTGTGAACAGTTTCAGCCCTTGCAGGATGTTTATTCTGCAGAAAAACAGTGAGTGTTTATCTCAACAGCCTGCCATCAATGCCAACAACAAGCCCTTGCCATACCAACACCAGTCTGCTGCAAAACAAAAGGAAAGCGCTCTATTAAATGTCTCGCAAGATTTATGAGACTTTGTTTAGCAGCACAACATTCATCTTATTTTAATTCCTCACCGCACAAACACTTTTTAAGTATTGAAAAATTAAAAAAAAACATGGATAGAGCTGTGCATCTATCTAAAGAGGAGAAACAATAATCCCTTACATCCTACATGCCAGAGAAGAGGAATACAGAAGTACCAAAACTGGAACTTGTACAGATGTGTATTACAGAGCATATGTTAACCTGCTGAAGGCATGTCAGGCAACATTATGCAAGAGAGATTACACCATGCCATTTAAATTAAAAATTAAATTTTAACAGAAGACACAGTGTGATGGATGTTGGGCTTCAGTAGTAATTTACAGCTGTGTTGCCACTGCCATGATCACAGCTTCCACTGGCTCACGTCCAAACCCATCTGAGCAAAGTGCTGTTCAAATAAGCTCCTTATTATCATGTCTGAGGGAGAGGAAGCAGGGAAATACTGCACACTGGCCATTAACTGTGACTTGTAGCGCTGCCAGCTCAAAGAGCAATTTCTGTCCCATCCAAGCTAGACACCAAACCTCTCCTATCATCCCATGGTCCTTGGATCTCATGCAGAACAGGGGACTGTCCTTCAGGCCTATGGGTCAAGGTACAGTGATAGAAACAATCTGCCCTGCTGCAGCATGGCAAGTAATTCTTCCAGGGACGCTGTTCTCTAACACTGCCCTTGTAGAGAGGTCAAGAGAGACAAGAGACACATTTCTACACTGAGAGATAAAACAAGAGTAAAACGTTTCCATCCACCTGTTGGCGTATTTTAAATTTCCATGTCAAGTCAAGTGAAGGGACAAAAGGGAGAAACCAAAGAGGGATTCCTTTTCCAGGACGGACAGATGTGAAACAGATGTCTTATATACAGAGCAGGTGCAACAAAACCTACAGAAAAATTCAGATGGGAAGCAGTGATAAAATATCATGGAGAGTTACAGGTCTTTTAAATTGTTGGCCAACTCTAGACAATCTATTAACCGTTTAAGTCATTTATCAAGCTAAATTGCCAAAAAATGTCAGGGTTGCAGCTTTTCAAATGAGTATTTACTACTTCATTATGTTTTATTTCATTGAAAATTTGGGTTTTTAACTGTTGGTGTCACTTTGGACTCTGGGAAACTGTGATGGGTATTTTTGATTTTTGATGACAATTTATAAGCGATTCATCGAAAAAATGCAGAAAATCATTGACTTGCAGCTTATCGTCCAAGGAAAATGTGATTTTCTGTATCTGTCTGTAGGTTTTTGTACTGAAATTGAAAACACTTGGCTGGTCATCCATTCTGTCATTACATGAACACCACTTTCCCAGTTACTCTCATCTTCTGCTCAGTGTTTTTGTGACTAGCAGCCAGAAATGTGTTCATCTCCCCCTCCCTCACCCCCTCCCCCCTCCCCTGGCCTCCTCTCTGTAAGCAGAACACCGAGCCTTGTCTCTTCATGTTGCTGCTGGGTTTGGCTGCATTCAGCGTGGGAGGCCGGGTGCCACCAAGGGGACAGAGGACAGATGTGGCTTACATAATGATCAGCAAATCAGTTGTCTCAGCGGCCCTAATCCTACTTCATACATCTCCCTACGGCTGCCTCGTCCTGCTGCGCCAAGCTTTACTGTGCCACGGCGAGCCAGAGGCACATTGCTCCTTCCCACCACTGGTTAGGAAGAGCGAATCAATGATCTCAGCAGGGAGAGCTTTTACAGCTCCACTGGAGGGCAATTACCAACATTTGTCAGTGAGGGGACAATCAGGCCACAGGATGATAGCTTGGGGTTCAACTGACAACCGTCCAATATGAGAGCATAATGTGAAACAAAGTGGGCAGAGGCAACGCTTTGAGAACTGTTAGAAAGACCCCTATTCAGTGGCTGGTTCATAATGCAATAACATGCTGTAAATCTACCAACTTGTTTCAGCCCGCTGCCTCACATCAATGGCGGGTACAGAGACCAACGACAAGCACCAGTTCACCTGAGCAGCAAAAAGACCCAATAATAGAAGCAGAAATGACTCATTCAGGATTAAAATACAAAGAAGTTGCATCCTTTAAAAGGTCCATTCATATGCTCACACATAACTCTAGTGGTATGTAGCCATGCAGATGGTTTTTATTTGTCCAGGTTTTAGTATCCGTCGGTGAGATTTCTGCTGCTACCAATATTGAATGAAGGTTAGTGGAATTTTGTTTGTGGTGATCACCTTAAAGAATACTCAACAATAGTAATAAAACTTAGAAATTGGCTGCTTTTCTCTGTCCCTTATCATTGGAAAGGGAATCCCTTTCCCTTAATCTAAGCTGAATGGTCAATTTACTAGTCTGTCTGCTTTCAACCACATCTCACAGGCTTCATTCAGCAAATGAAGTGAATGCCTTTGGGTTTTCAACAGAATTTGAGACAAAATAAGCAATTGGAAGACATCACCCTGGGCTTTCAGTACTAGCAATCAGCATTTGTCCTTATCTCCTTACCAGCCCATAGTTTTTGGAAAGTCATACTCCTCTTTAATGTCATTTTTTTTAACATTTTGAGCTGCACAAATGAAATCCTGTTGACCTCCATTGTATTGGGGTGGAAATCTGAAATCTGAAACTCTGCATGGCTACATTCCACTGGGGGTAAAGGAAAATATGTCTTTTGTTTTTTGTAATTTGGATGAACTGCTGCTTTAAGAAGCATGGTAAGACATTTATTGCAATCAGTCAGTAAGACGTCTTTGTACTCCAGAGCCTTAAAGAACAATTAACATTTTCAAAAGGTTAATACAGGATCGTTTGCCATCGAACCCAAAACATTTGGTTTGTCCAAAAAGGGCATGACACAGTTTTACAGAGAAGGTGCTCAGCTTCTCAGTAACAGTGCAATACAGCAGCTCAACAGCTCCAAAAAGAAGCAACTGATAAAACTGTGTGCACAACCTCAAAAATCACAGAGCTCTTCTTGGCCTTCTCAAACATCCACCAGACCCGCATGCAGTGCAAAGGTCTGAAAATACTGAATGACCCTCTTTGACCCTCTTCCCAAAGGGGACGGACTTGATATGAATGGGCTCCTTTCACTCCACTGAAATATAATCTTTTGTTGATTTTTTTCTTTAACTATTTTAGAAGTCTGAAGTTCTGCCAGTACAATTAGAAACTTGTTGACACTGGTGACATAATGAGTCTCTTCTGGCAGCATGGTAGAATTTAACAGCAGCTAAGGATTTAGTTATTTTTCCCTCAGCATGACGTGGTCGTCATGAGCTTAATTCACATACATCAGTCACACATCGGTAGCTAAAAGCAACTAGTGCAAATCACATTTCCACAAGCAGCTACACAAGTGAGTCACCAATTAGCAGTGTGTCACATTTCCTAGAAGGTTGATATCCATCATTTCTATATAAATTAGTTCTTAAGGTATAATATTATATTTTATGGCAGTATAAAGACACCAGATAAGTTGCTTCCTGCTTGAACATCATTTGCCAACCCTACAAATGATTGCAATGTGGAGAAGGGAAAAGGCTTGGTGTTGATATATTTGATTAACAATTCAACATACTACAGCTTCAAAAATGGACATTGGTGAAGTTCTGTAGAGTGTCAGGTGTTGATTCAACTCAAAATCAACACCTGACACCTTTACTGTAGGCCTATTGCAAGTTGTTTCTGTTATTTTGCCCATCATCACAGTACCTTGTTCACGCAAGACTTTTATGCTAGAAACACGTAACATGAGGCAGTCCTCTTCTTGTTTTGACACCATTTGTGTCTGTCCTTCAAATGGAATAAAAGATCCCACAGAATAAATGCAACAAACAAATGGAGCAGCAACAAACTGAAGTTTAGACAATAGAAGTCCTTTCCCACAGCAAACATGAAAGGTATTAACCTGAGTGAAAGAGTTTTGTTGTCTCTACAGTGACTGAGAAAGAAAAGTGCAGAGGAAAAACAACCTTATGGTGCTGAAGACATATCTAGCCTATGGTTTCTTTAGGCCAGTCACATCTGCTGGAAACTTAAGACCAATATTTCAGTGAATTCTCTTATGAAATCCATGCAGGTTCAACTTTAGTGAACCATGACGTGAATGTGTTCTTTCGACCAATAACAAACTGTCTTGCCTGAGTTGGATAGTTCAAAATGGAGAAAGCTACCATGTTAGCTCTGTCCCACCATTCAGTTCTATGTAGATGTGGTATGGTCACTACATCACCAAGCTTTCAGGACCATGATTTGCAAGGACGTCCACCCTGCTCTGGATGTGCTGACTTACAAAAAGCAATCACAGAACAACGCAATCTAGAGCATAGCTGAAGTACTATTAGTAGTAGTATTGATAGTTGCAGCAGGCAACTACCAGTTGTGGATGAGGTTTGGCTGGGAAGGAGGAGGACATAATATGCAACATGAACAAAAGTTGCAAATTGTAGTTTTAAAATACAACATGCTGTTCTGCATTACTTCATTGAAGTCTAGATATTGACTTATTTTAATAATACCAAAAGTCATAGGACTATAGGTGTGTTATCCAGTGTAACTCAGCAAAAAAGAAATTGTAAAAATCCATTCAATCTATTCAGCAAACCAGCAGTTGAGCGAGAGCAGTGTTAATGTTAACCTTAAACTGGACTGTTCCTACATTGCATCAGCCATCCCCTGAGCTTGGAAAAAATCCCAGCATTTATAGCTTGTTTCATTTACCTTCTCCTCACCCACACAGCTTGTCTTTTCACGCATCGTTTTACAACCCTTATCAACGCCCATGAAAATATTTTACAAGACGAGGGGAAAAAAGAAAATTTTCCCTGATTGTGATCCAAGATGAAGACAGGTTTGGGGGGTGGGGGGGGGGGGTGTATGTGTGTGTGTCTGCAATGATCAAAGCCTCATAAATGCTAACAGTGACATCACCTGCTGTTCCTGCGAGTAGCTCAGTAAGGAAGGCCACGGTCTAGCAGAGCAAAAAATGCAGCAATTTCTTCCGGAGACAGCACGTCAATCTTCAAACAGCTGTTCAGAAGGGCTGGTGTGGCTGCATTCTGATTGCTGAAAAGTGCTTCAAGACTAGAAAACGAGACCAACTGCCTCAGTTCAAACTCTTCCTCTGAAGCTCTCTGAACTATAGGAAACATCTATTGCGCCATGATCTGTCAAAGTGAAATTAAGTCGTCACACTTCATAGAGAAGCGTCACGGCAGCAGCCTAATGGTGAGAGAAGAAAGGTTTCATTCTGGAAACTTTGGTAGTTTGGATCACAACTGTGGGGATGTGGGTGAGGAAAGTTGAACAAAGCTTACACGACGTCAGCAACAGCTGCCATCACCACGTTTACATTCATACACAAAGAAGAAGAACAGATTCTTCTGGGTAATCAGGCTATGGCAGGAAATTACTGAAAGCGTTTAGAGCACAGCACCTGCTGCAGCACCCGGCTTTACATTAGCAGGTTTATTAGAAGGATTTTCTCAGCTGTTGTTGATAGCAGATGGAGAAATCAATGTTTATGATACTGCTTCATTAATAGTTTTATTGCAACCAATATAGTGCAGTTAAACCTAAAATTCATCCTTCAATAAAGGCAATATTTTGATATAGACAGCATTAAGTGGTCAGACAGACTTACTGCTCCTCTGTTGTTGACTGGGCATAACAGTGTTTCAATTAGGACATCAACTAATTTCCTTGATCAATTGCACGGTATACCGATACTAAAAAGGTATTGCAATACCTTGCTGTTAAAAACGGTACTAAACCCAATTTTATTAGTACAGGTACTTTAAGAATGACAGTGTTTTATTAAGAGAAGTTTCCAATGAGTTGCATCAATGTGCGACAGCTCTCTGCTTCCACTCCCTGCAGGCACAGTGGGCGTGCCAACCGTTTTTTGGGTTTTTTGTTTGTTTGTTTTTTCTCACTGCAGCTTTCATGGTGACAGAACGAGAGGCATGGCTGTGTAGCAGGGTTAATGATTCCACTTGCCTTCCCTTATTATTTTCCAATATTTATCATTATTTTACCATAATTTTTCACTATTTTCTCTTATTTATCTTTATATTCCATCAGTTGTAATTCATTTTCATCATTTGCCATTATTTAATATTGATTGTTCGGAATTTGTAATAAACGGGGACGGTTGTATGGTTGGAGTGCCCCCTAGTGGGACCCCTGTGTACTTGTGGGGTGCAGCCCACCTTGTGTTGCCACTCTGCTGTACGCTGTCCCCGGGGTAAGTCACACTGTTACGAGCTCTGCGAAAATATTGTATTTTTCTTTCTCTGTTGGTTAAAACTACTAGTTGGTTGTGGTAAACCCTTGTGTGATGCTTAAAATACATTGTTAGATGTTTTGTGAGGAGTTTTGTTCTGTTTAACGAGTGTTTGTTCGTGACTTTGCAAGCTAACCTTGTGTGGAAGCTACTCGCTAATATGGCTAACCAACATCATTTTTCTTAATTTATTTTAGTAACTCCTGGATAAGTGAAGCTGTGGGGAACCTAACCGTGATCTGTGTTAACAGGTACATTTTGTCATTTCATTTTTTTAGTTGTTCATTTGCTGTTTTGATACGCCACTCTGCTGTACGCTGTCCCCGGGTAATTCCTGGATAAGTGAAGCTGTGGGGAACCTAACCGTGATCTGTGTTAACAGGAATAAACAGCTGGGTTGGAGCCCAAAAGTGAGAGATTGGTTCCTGTCTTTAATTACAACACAACGCAAGAGAGAGTATTCAGCCGCCACAGCTGCAAGTACTAGTGTTCTTGCGCAAAATATGGCATTATTTCGCTTACATAGCCGACAGTCAGGGCAAGCCCACAGACACCAAAAAGCCCGCCTGTAAAAGAAGTTTTAAGCCCATGCAGAGTCGCAGACCAAGAGAGCCAACACGTCCAACTTGGCAAAGCATTTCGCAGACATGCCGACCTGTTCAAGGAATTCAAAGAGTTTCAGGTTAGCGAATGTGATAGATAACATAGTATGCCCTCAAATAGCAAACTTTTTTTCACCATCGGAGTTTGACGAGGCAATTCAGGGCAATGATAATTTCTTAATTTGGCTTTAGCTTTTGAGCTAACTTACCAATGTGGCAAACATCTTTATACGCAAACGCAACGTTCACACTGGTATTGTTAACTTCACCATAACTTGCAAGCTGCTAAAAATCAGGAGTTCACAAGTATGCAGATCAACAACATCAGTATAAATGATCAATTTATATTATATTTCATCTGTCATCCAATATATTATTCATTCATTATTACTTTTCCTGATGTTTTAGGTTTTTGCCGTGGTATCATTTCAGTATCAGTATTGACATATTTAGGCAGGTATCATATCAAAGTCATAATTTTGGTATCGTGACAACACTAAAACATATAAAGCTGTTCTTACCCTGTGTATACAGACTCCAAATCTACACTAATCCGGCAGTTATTTTCTACTGTTACCTCTGGACTAGTTCATTTCCCACACATTTAATGTTTCTCCAGCAGAAATCCAATCCTTAATCCTTGAACCTGATACAGGAAAACAGGTTTCTTGTTTACATTGACATTTCTGATTGAGGTTACTGCTCAAAGAGGAGAATAACCACATTACTGAAGAGCATGTGAACACACCACAGTGTTCAGAGGTTGTTAATAGACACAGCTGAGCGAGAGGACCATAGAGTAGCAAAAACCTGCCTTAGGTTAAATGGTTCATCTGCTATGTACATGCAAAGTGTTCCTCCTTTCCCATGATGGTTGGCTGATTTGACTGTCTTGACTGTGCCATGACTGCCGTTTGCCTTATCACCTGATCTTTACTGCTGTACAGCCAGGCAGGCGACGTGGAAAAGATACTGCTTTGTCTTCTGTACACATACACACACAGAGCTTTTATCTCATATGCACAAAGCCCACAGCAGTCTGCCTTTAAATGCCACGGACTCCAAGAGTTTGAGCTACAGAAAGACACACACACACTTCATGCATCAAAGCGTACTGCTGGAAGAAGAAAACGAGAATGATCTCTCCAGAAAAGCTACACTGGTGTGTTTCCCTTCAGAAAGATATACTCATCATAGGTCAGGTGCTGTGGTGAAGTACACACAGAGCTTTTCAGCCACAAAGAAGGAAACACATTCTCCCACCAAGCAATAGGCTAATATAACTGAACACAACAAAGACAACTTGAGGTGAAGAGGAGGTAAGGTCCATTTATTAGCCAACAGTTGATAACATGTTCTCAATGGTAAGAGTTAACCAGAAACACTTTACAGTTCAGAACTTCATCTAATGAGTAACAGTAATGATAGCAGCAGTTAGCCATAGGTGACCTTTAATTCCTTCTTCATCAAGATTACCAGGCAGCGGCCGATAAGGAGAACAAGGGTCAGAGTTAGTGTTCAGAAACCTAACAAACACAGATAGTGGCTCTCAGAGTCAGGACAAACATCTACAACTTAAGGAGTTTTTTAGTGACCACAAGATACGGAGGAGGAGTTTGATGTGTGTGAAACGTTTCAGCTAAATTCTACTGATTTACTCTGTAGCTTCAGCTTCACGTTGGACAGAAAGCATACTGCTCAAGTCCAAATTGGACAGTATCAACCTGGTAGCTATAGCAAAGGGCAAGCTAATATAGCTACAATAAAGTACAGATTGAAACGATTTAGGCCTAACAGTTGCAGAAACAGCTGTCCTGATCCTATTAAGAGAGCTGAATGCAACGTGAACAGTCCGCCCTGCTGCCAATTTGCCCCAGTGGCCAACTGTGGTACCGCAACAAAAACTCCCCTGCTGCTCGAAAAACGTTTTCTCCATAGACCACCATTGTAAAAGAGATGTCTGTAAAACTTTATAATGGCAATGGCGGTTTAGTTACACATCTCAACAAACTATTGGATGGATTGCCATGAAACTTTCTACAGACATTCATTGTCCCCAGAGGGTGAAGCCTACTGACTTTGGTGATCTGCTGGCTTTTCATCAAGCGCCACCTGCAGGTCAAATTTTTCACTTATTCAGTGAAATATTTCGGCATCTAGCCTACTTGGTGGATTAACATAATTTTGTACTCATGCTTCCTAGATGACGTATCTCATTGTCCCCCCTCTTTATGACCTTTGCATGGGGCCATTCGGAACAGCTCCAACACTTTTGACAACATGTCATATGACCCGAACCATAGAGTCATCCGATGTACCAAACTGACAGAAAAACAAAAAAGCTTTAGAAAGCTCCTTTTAGAGACACTGAAGACATTATACAACTGTTTTCACAGCTTGAATTTTTTCTTTTACTTTGAAATGGGAATTCACAGAAGGGTGGACATTACACTTCACAACTCTATTAAGCTTCTGCTGCTGCACACACGTTTCACGTTGGCTGAAGTGTACAGTGCTGAACATGCATATGCAGGGCTTTAGTGCAAAGACTGCATGTTTCAGATTTTGTACTCACATAGATTCAGTCTGAAGCCCAGAAATGTTCATATGTGACCCCAGGTTAGTGTGGCTGTGAAGCAGATTAAGCTGAAAACAGGCCTACTCAACATAAAACATTCGAGTGAATCTTATTCTCTGTGAGGCCAACACTGAGAAGCACTGATCTGGCCTTAAATTGGCGTCCAGGGATTAGCTTAATCATTTGAACATAAAAAAAATCAGCTCCATAGCCCACGTGGCTGTAATTAAAAGCCTGACTCCTTGCTCCGTATCCACAGGCTGTCTGCTGCACCTGTCCCTCATTTGGCTCCTTGCACTGATCTGGGGCAGCAGATCCCTGACAGGCATACAGAGCAGCTTCTGCACGCGCTCAGTCAGTGCCGCAGCCAGCAGCGAGTCAACGTCTGCCTTGTGTGAGGAACCTGGGGAGGAAACGCTCTCCAACAAAGTCAGCTTGTGAACAAACACTTCTTTTACCCACTCGCTCTGCCTTTTTCTCCTGAGGTGTTTCATCCCCTCCCTTCCTCCCTGTCTCTCTCAGCTCTGAGTGATGAAGTGCAACGACTTAAGTCTGCAGCGAGGAACTCGACTTGTCTTTGCAAATGACTTTCATCCCTCAGTCTCCCTCGTTTCCAGAGGCTTAACACATTAAAGGTAGAATTTCATTTCCATCAGGTACTGACGTCAACAGCGTCTCCTGATCACAAGTCGTGGCATTTATTGTCTCTAAATAATCCTTCTGTGACGAAGTTAAGTTCATTTTTGCCTTACTCTTACCCGAAGCAATGAAAAATCATTACTACCGTTGCTCATTGGGATGGGATGGAGACATCACTATCACATTACTATGTGAATTTGAATAGGTCTGTAGACACTGTAACATATTGCTATCAGAAACATGCTATGATATGTAGCACAACATTAATTTCTTCCATATCACCAGCCCCTGCCTGATCGTATTTCCATGAGTAAGAGAAAATGTTCTAACGTAATGCATAGGGCTGCAACTAACTGAATACAGTATAGGAAAAAAAATGTAAAATGCTCATTTGCAATTTCCCAGAGCACAAGGTACCATCTTCAAATGTTTTCCAAAAAATATTCAGTTAACTATCATATATGACAAAGAACAGCAACAAATCCTCACATTTGAGCTTTTGTCTTTAGTCACAGTCCACTACATACACAGACGTTTCAGGCTCTGCCTTTCTCAGCATGTTTGTTCTACTTATACTAAAGGATAATTGTAATTTATTACAACCTGTAGCTTACTTTCCTAGCGCTGGCCATCGTTTCTGTCAGTTATGATGATGTTGGGTGGACCACATGTTGTGCTCAGATCTGACAAAAATGGCAACACTGCTAAATCAGTTGAGTTGTAAACCGTTTAGTCAGATTATCTAAACAGTGATTCCCAACCAGAGGTACTTGTACCCCAAGGGGTAATTCTGCAGTTAGCAATGGGTACGTAGGAAATTGTGAAGCACAGCTAATTTGAAAAAATAAATAAATAAAACAGAAATTATGATTTGATAATATAGATCCACATGTTTGTGTTTAGGAGAAAAATCAACACACAAGTAAAATTATAATGTGTGTGATGCTGCACAAGACATGCCTCAGTTTTCCACCAACCTGAGTCAGCAGTAAGTTGATTAAGACAGCAAAAAGACTAGTTGGAAAACAGACAACAAAAAGCTCAAAGTAAAGATACTGTAAATGGCTGAAACAATCAGTTTATGTCACTCCAAATGGCAGTAGTACAAATGCAAACTTGGCCAAAACTACTAAAAATTACCATTAAACAATACCATAAAGCCATCCCTTCTATCAAAGGGGTATGATATAGGGGGACTTAGACCCATCTGATAGGGCTGTGGGGGTACGTCGGTCAAAAAAGGTTGGGAACCACTGATCTAAACCACTTTATTTGGATTTAAAACTGAAAGTGAGTGCACCTTAAATGTCAGTAATAATCCCTCATTGCACAGGAAAGCCGTGCCCATGCAAGTACTGTTAGTCGAACCAGGAAGTCAGTTTGTAAACAGTGCTGGATGTTTGTCTCACTCTAAACTCTAAAACCACTTTGATTGTCTGACTGCTTGTGTTTCTTGCCTCGTTGGACTTCTTTGTAGCGATGTCACCACATGCCGAGATCTCAGCAATTAACTTGAGTGAGTACAATGTAATTATTAGCAAAAGAAACCATAGCCAAACCAAAAAGAATAAGATGCAATTTGGTTACAAGCAAACACTGTGGCAGCTTGTCGTGTCACGATCACAGAATAAGTGTTTAAGTGTGATTATTAAATCATTTGGGGGTCTCAATAAAGTAACCTTGTAGTGTCAAAATCATGAATTTCCTTTTCAGGTTCACGTCCCTTCCGGCCTCACATAGACATTTACCTTTTCTAATCTTTAACACTGACAAATAAAAAATGAAGAGGTCATTGTTGTAGTGGGGAAAAAAAAGACTATTTTCACAAAAACAACATACAGGCCTGTGCAGTGTAATAAACTCTAATGAACTCTCACAACTATTATCATGTTAAATTATCTTAATTCTACTCACGGCCTCTCTAATTGCTCTTAACCTCACAGGATTCATAGAGTTGATGCAGTTTCCCTAATTGCAGAGAGCCCCCATTTACCTCACTTGTTTGCAGGAAATTCACTGAAAGTCCCAATCCCAAAATGTGTGTTGAGGAGGTTCAGTTTTTCTTCAAACTGTTGTGCATGTGTGGTGCAATCCACGAGAGCTGTTTTGTGAGGGCAGCCTGAATCCATTCAATTTCAATTTTGTTTCTGTGCACTTTTGGGTTCACGCTTCCTGGAGGTGCAGCCTCGGGGTTCCCAAGCGCACTGAAATCACTGCCTGCTATTGGCATGAAACATCATTCCCTCTCTCCCACATGATGTCAACAGAGCAGAAAGGAGAGATTTTTCACAGAACCATGGGCTAAACTCTTATTCAACTTTAATGTTTATCAGAATAGCAACAGAGAGGAAACAGACAAGGAGCTGCAGGTCAAACAGTTCGACACTGCCGGAGCGCAGAGGAAAAGCAGGGACCAGGCCTCATAGATGATTGTACAGAGGCATCAGAATGTGGGACATTTAGTTGGCTTTATACGTTTAGTTTGGCCCAGTTACTGGAATTTAGTATTAGTGATGAGAAACTCCTTCTTCTAAACATTTTATCGCCAAGTAAGCTATTAAAAGCAAAACCAGTTATGCTACATTATTTGTCAAGTGGCTGCATAATGAACATCAACATTTCTGGTTTTCCTCCCAATATGTTGCTATGAAAATATTAGCTTTTCTTATTATAACAACGAAGGCTACAAAGCAAATTATCCCATTAAATGATTCCACTGGGTCCAATCACTTCTCAGCACACCTGCAGCCAACATGTGTTCTTCAAAAGCTTTTGAATAGATACAACCTGAATGAATGAAGCATCATGGGTTTGTTTATATTTCCTCAAAAGGACAAATGTCAAACTTTCAATGTTTTTTAAGGCCTGTGGGAGCCCTGGAGGACAGAGGGGTCAAACAAATATCTGATTTGCATTGTGACTGTGGGGTAGGAATACATCACCAGCAGACAGCCAGGGAATTCAAAATCAGACTGAAGCTCTGGGGGTATTTATTCAGAAAACCAGTTTGTTCTAGAGCACTCATTTGATTTGCCTGGCAAGCTGTGGTTTGACAATATGTGACTTCTGAGGCAGAAACGAGAAATTTAAAGATGTTATTACAATATTTTTGAGCTGGGATTTCTCCTTGTCCTGAGATGTTCTACATAGATGCCCTTGTTTACTTTGAGCTCTGCTCATTAATAAGACCAGACTGTTGCTGACTGACCTTCTACTGGCTCTAAAAGCAGTATATATATATATAAGTGTGTGTGTGTGTGTGTGTGTGTGTGTGTGTGTGTGTGTGTGAGTCTGGGAGTGTAGTGTACATGTGTCAGAGGCGAAACGCACAAGGTCCTGCAGTGATGAATGAACAGTAATCCAGCCTACAGTGTGTGGCTCATAAATGTAGCCTCCAGCGTGCAGACGCCTGTATGATTCTCATTTCAGTGTGACAGGGCCGTGAATCTCAGCCAACTTTCCTTTCAAGAGCACACTTTCTCTTCTGGACTTTTATCAGAGCTGATTACATCCAGTTAGCAAGAGGAAAATCCACCGGAGAGTTGCCCCAAAAATGGAACCTGACCTGGGGATACAAATATCCATATATGTGTAGCTGAATCTATATTTTCTGCATGGCTCTCTTTATTGGGCTTAACCCACCTCGAAGAGTTCAGGCTGAGTTGGGCTCTACTATTTATCTAAATTCCCCCGGGTTCTATATCATATACACGTGTGTGTGTGTGTGTGTGTGTCTATATATATATATATATACATATATATATATATATATATATATATACACACACACACATACATGCATACATACATACATACATACACACACATATATATAGCCCAAAGTGATGCCTGTTTCATATGACGGTAAGATGAAGATCCTCACATCTGAGTCTGCTATAAGTTAAAAGAGGAATTATTGATTAATTTTCTCAGTTGATTGATTAATAAATAATTCATGCCGTTCCATCCACAGCTGTTTCATAGCAAAAGCCAGAATCAGTCGCCTTTGACAGTGAAGCAGCCTAGCTTAGGTTTGGTTGATTTGCACCCCAAGATTAGAAATTAGCCTAAGTACGCCAACATTTGGACATTTTTCACCTCACATTTGTTGGAAAAATCACATTTACACATTTAAATGTACTTTTCAGGAAAAGAGGAGAGGCTCAAACCTCCTCTTACACCAGCAACAGTACAGGATCTGCATAAGTCTGGCATGGCAAAAAAAAAAAATCAGGTTTTAACTAAGTTCAGGCTCATTAAATCTTGCCCTGTTTGGGTGTAGCCGCAGCACCCTGGGGTGCCTTGAGGATGGGTGAAGGGTGCCGCAAAATTTAGTAATGCAAAACACTTTCCAGCATGCAAGTTTCCAGATGCAAAGCACTCAGAAATAACTGAGCTCTGAACAGAGCATGCCATGGAAATATGTGTCACTATAAAGAGCTCAAAGAAATCCTGATGCATCTCATCCCAAACGACCAGAATAAGTAAAGTTTGACATTACAGTAAAAACTACTTGGCCTACAGCTTTTCATGGAAAGGGGGAGCTAGCTGCCCCACACCGCAATACCTCATCTGCAGGAAAAACTGTCAAACAGCAGTAATCAGCAATGGCGCCAAATAAATTCAAGAGATGTCTCAAGAAAAAAACACCCTCTTTAGCCAACAAAGATCTAGAATACTGTGACTAAGAAACGCAAAAGAAAAACGGGAACAATGCATGATGTCGTGTGTGTTTTTTGTCCTTGAAAACCTAAAATGTAAGCAAACTACTGACTGACTACTTTTGAACAACGGAAGAATTGCATTTAGCCAACTACTATACTTAATTTGTATTAATTGTTTAGTTTAAGTTCAATATTTATCTGCAAGTCTGGACAGCAACATAGCCAGACCAAAACACTAGGCTCCCCCCTCCATCCATCACGGTGGAACATGTTTAAAATATTAAGACAATATGAGGCTCAACTGATCTTACAAATTTGGTGATGCCAGCCCAAGTTAGCGTAAATGCATTTGCATGAGTCTGCCAGGTTTTTGTCAGGACATGCATGCATCTCAGCCAGTGTAGACAGTCTGTCCGGTCAGTCAGTCAGACGGTTAGCTGAGCAGCACAGCAGGGGCAGGCCTCTTTTGAAATTCTACCACTACTTTCATCTTCACTAACCTCCACTTAACCTGAGTTGCTGGAGCAGGCAGGTGGAAGCTGTGCCACCTTTGCTTCAACAGGCATCCTTAATATGAGACGGGAAATGTGCAAATTACCTTTCTGTCACTGTCACGGCGGGGAAGCTCTGTGGCAGCTCATGTTTGCTAGAGTGGTGTGATATACTCATTCAGGCACAGTATTCATGGGGCACATGATTACATCTCACACTATGTGTAGCTGCTGTATTAGATACAGATGTGTTAGCACAGCACAGAGGGTCAACCCCTCAAAGACTCTATTAATGCTGTGCTTAGGCCAGAGTTGTATCTACATCTGAGGAAGGCCGCCAGGGTGTTCACTTCAATCAGCAAGCTGTGAAAACTAAAGTCTTAGTGACAAGTCACTACAGTACGCGAGCAGCAGACAACAGGTGCATGTGATGTTAGTAAGGGTCTCCTTGCCTGAAGACCGTCAGAAGAAATAGAACATTAACCATCAGGGGGAAAGTGCAGAAGCCCTATATCACACAGCAAAGGCCACATATTTAATGATTGAGGCAATTACGCCTTCATCTAGTGACCATATTGATCACAAGACCAGAATCTGTCAGACTCAGGTGATGGCAGTTGACCCGCAGGAATGAATGCCTTAATCGGTGCCTCTCAAGTTATCGTTGTTTTTACATGTGAAGTTTTAGATTTTGACCAATAACTAACTATAGTATATAACTATGTACTAAACCGCCATCTTTGTTTGGCAGAAAGGAGTTGAGACGCACCTTGTTAAACTAGTTTCAAATGTTTTTTTTCCCATTTTGGGCTGAACTCGCCCTTTAAAAAAGGCCCCTAAAGGAGAAAGTTGGCCTAATTTTTCAATCTCTTATCAAACTGTTCTGGAGGTTGACAGCTGTTATCACCCTAATTTCTAATATGTAACAGGCTTTCCCCGGTGGTGCCTTGCAGATGTCCTTTAATCCCATTCATAACATCTCTTGTCGTCTAAGATATCAAATCCGAACTTGGGCTGAGAAAAGTAATCCTTGGAGAAGATCTGTGCAGAATAAGCTGGCTTTATCGTTCCCGCAATTCAGCCTGCAAATTAGCTGTAGCTGCTGATAACAAGACAGAGAAAACATCACTGTGGACTTTTGACGGGGATTTGTCAACATTTATAGACTAAAAGATGAACTGATAATGTAAATAATTGTTTACAGAGCTATTTGATGCATTATTCCAGTGTTATTCTGTATGTAACAGTCATTTCACAAGACAAGCTCTAGCTAACACATCAAAACTGAATTCTGCCTTCACTTGGACCCTCTCACTACATTTCTACAATCAGTCCAGTCAAGCAAGTTTGCTGGATTTGGACATACACCACCACCATCCAAAACTCACACTAACCCCACCACCCCCCCACCCCACACACACACCCTTAGTGAAAGCCTCCATTCAGCAGATTTGCCTCATTTGAATTAGAGGAGCTACTATTGTCTGCCAAATAGGGTCCATTTTGGTGAGGTTGGTGAATTCTTATGTGGACCGACAAAACAACACACAGAGCTCGAGCTTGTGCCTCTCATTTATTCATCTTGTTTTTTGTTTTTTTTAACTTTTGCATTGATGACTCAATCCATGCCACAGAAGCAACCTTGAAAACCCTGACCTAATAAAGTTATTCCAAAATCCTTTAAGGCTCTTCTATCCTGCTGGTACAAAAATATTCTGTATCCCCTTCAGACAAATTGATTTTAACCCCCTTTTACAGGTAGGACGTAAAACTTACTTCAACCAAATCAAGATGGCAGCCGGAAATAGCATATCTGCTTCCTTATGTTGTATGTATGGCACAAGGAAAAATATGAATACATTATTAGATATGAATAAAAAGAAAATAAGATTTACATAGGCCTAGATAAATGAAACTGTAGACTCAGATGTGTCCTGCAAGAGGAGCAAAGACATAAAACACTGGCTGTCAATTTAGTTGAAAAGTTTGATTGAAGGAATAAAATCACAACATGTGACACAATTTTAAAAACCTATTTTAGTGTAGGCGATGTGATGCAGTATATTTTGTGTTATAGCTGGAGGAGCCTTTAAGGATTTCTGAAATGTCTTAAAAACTGTGCCAAAACAAACAGACTTACTAGCTTACCTCTGTGTCAGATTTTAGCAATTTTGACTTTGGCGTCACATGGACTGCACCAGTTTTCACCAAGACTGTCTCGTTTTTCTTCTTGTATCAACTTGTATCATCGAAATAATTTGGAAGAAATGACTAGGTAATCAGTCAATTTATCAAATGACAAAAAAATTAGTGACATTTGTAATAATCAACAAATAGTTTCAGTCATTCGCCGGCTCCAGCATCTCAAATGTGAGGATTTGCTGCTGTTTTACGTTGGTCTCTGGGACTTAACATGGGCAGTTCCTATTTGCTGTCATTTATTACTAAACTCAATAATTAATTATAAAAGTAACCAACAGATTAATTGACATTGAATCAGTTGCAGCCCTACATGCTTATAATACACATAGGGGCTTTAAACTTTCATATAAAAGATATAAAAGATGATCACATAGGGGACACAGTCTGGATCTACAAAACACTGAGACAAAAAACACTGCTGACCCTTACATTGCACCTATAAGTGTTCGATGACGCCGGTCAACCTGTGAACGCAGCACCGCCTGCTTCACATCTTTTGACAACTTCCTGAAGTCTGTGTTATTGTAACTTTACTGCGACGCCCAGCTCCGGGTTTAGCTACGTGGCTCCCTGTCCATCCTGTAACTAATGACCTGACATGCTGACAGTGTTAACAGACGGTCCATTTTGTAAATCACATCACACACACACACACACACACACACACACACACACACACACACAGTATGGGAATGTAAAGGTTGATGGTATTGGGGGTAAACGGTTGAGGAGAGCACAGAAGCAACGGGGAGCACGCAGCGTTTCAACCGTTTCACCAATCTCTGCCTCCCCTGCAGCGACCAAACTAACATTTGAGGGGTTTCTGGCGGATAGCGTCACCATTGTTACACTGCGAGACAACCGATAAAACAGCGGTTAGCCGTTAAGACCTCACCGCTACGCTGAGCCACCCGTGGCCGAGCCCTTACCTGTATCGGGGGGATGCCGCCCGGACCATCCACTGTCTCGGGCGAGTTGTCGAACACTCGGTCCCGGTACAAAGACCACAGCCCGACGTTGGGGAGGAAAAGAAGAGCCGCTATGAGCAGCCCGGCGAACTGCAGCAGCCTCTTCTCTTTCCGCCTCATCTCTCCGGGAGAACGCGTGTGAAGCAGCGGTGGTGGAAACTAGCGAGTCCCGAACCCCCGCTTTTCCGAGCGGAGACAACTTTCACTCTGACTGGGGGACGGACACCGGCGCTGTGACGCTCCACGACTCAAGCTCTGCCGCTAGGGGGAGCGAACCACTGCGCTTCCGCCAGAGCGGGGGTGAGGAGGTGGGGGTTCAGCCAATAGAAGGGCTTTATGTTTTTTAATGGGATGTAACGTCTCTTAAAATCTATGGAGTTTCCCTAGTGTAACCACAGCCAGTAGATTACACAGTAAAATGTAAAAATGGCCAGAGCAAAGCGAAACTAAATCGTCATGAAAAGTTGTATGACCGGCTGACGACTTGTGCTGCCTTCAAATGCACCTCGGAAATAAGACAAACGCTGTTTTCTAAGGGCATAACCACCTGTATACCCAGTAAATCCACCCTGGGAAAATGGCAAATACATTTAGGTAAACATGATAGCATATGAAAACCGCTTGATTTAAATTGTTTTGAATCACTTGAAGACATTGTCTTATGAATGTAAATTGGCACGAATTCTTCCTTCAGGGGACTGAGATTATCATAAACATATTAAGGTTAAAACCTTCAACTCCTGCTGTCAGATTTTACTAGATGGACTTCCCTGTCACTGCTAAACTTAATCTGTTCACTAATATGATGGTTTTTAATATTTAGTTTCCATTTAGGGTTTGAAAACTAAAGGGTAGATCCATCTATTGCAAACATTTAATGGCACTGTGTTCAATGAGTAAATAGAGGGTCACTTTCCTTTTGTCTTTAGCCTTCAGCTGTCTTTAAATTCTTCTGCATGAATTCTTTCTGAATTGGTTTTGTGCAGTCCATTGCACAACAGCTCTTTATAATTTAAGCACAAAGGCAGATGCTGACTGTTTTATGTTTGCCGGCTCAGCAGAGAATAACCGCGGTAACTTCTGCATTCAGTGAAAGCACTCCATACAGCTGTACCGTACCAAATCTGTCAAACAGTGCAGTGGGGATACTGAGCAGCTTCTGCTTTTGTCACCACATCTGGTTGATTTGTGCAGCACCTAAAGCTTTTGGTTTGTGTAATACAAAACATGCTGCAATAATGTTACAATAAGCTAAAAATCTTAACCTTGCTATCTTCAGTAAATATTAACCTGTTTAACTTGTTTTAACAGGCATGACAAGTCAGGGGACATAAGCCGATTTTCACAATGACAGAGCACTACTGAAATATTTCACTCATCCAAAATAAAATCTCGGCGTGTTGGAAATGTCATCAAAAGAAAGCTGTTGTGCAGCACACTGAAGAAGGTATTTAGTGATCCAGTGGAGTCCAAAACAACAACCATCTGTTCCATCAGGTTTCTCCTGCAGCCCCTGCAACACAGAAGAGCCAGAGCCAGCGGTGAAGCTTAGTTTGGTCTCTGATAGAAATCCAAGCAGCCACCATATCTATTTTGTAAGCACAGAACAAAGCCTATGTCTATTGTGAACAGGCTGTAAGCTCGTGTGAGTGCATTTCCATACGTATTCCTTGTTGGTGGAGAAACATTTTAGATTCAAAGGATGATAGACAGGCTGAACAATTCACCGTTATTCTATCAAAATCCATTTGAAAGAGTGCGATTTTAATTAACGTTAATTCTACACAAGATAAACTGCTGTTGTCTGGTTCATACACTATCTGCATGCGTCTGTACTATTTGCTACCTATTCTGTGGGCTTATTCACATAAATTCCTTAAATTCCTCCTTACTGCTCGTGGTCTGTGAATACACAGAAAGAACAGGTTTTTACATGTGACTTGACACACTGTGCAGAAGTATTATCTTTTTTTTGCACATCACAGAGGAGGACAGGTTGGATGTTTGGGCATACAATTAACAAAATACAATAATGACATGTATCCACAGCAGGTAAAGACTAGACTTCCTTCCTTCCCACCTCTGCACCATTCTTTTGTTAAACATTTTCAACTTTTGACTCAGTCCTGCCTCACCTGGAATCCCACAATGCCTTGCGAAGCGTTTCGCTTGTGTCCCATAGAAAATTGAACTACGCACCATGCTCACTGGTTTTCATAGTTCCCCCCTTGGAAAGAGAACGCTGTGGCAAAACAGGAAGAAACACATTGATTGGTAATGAAGCAGGAAAGTGTATGGTGATCAGTACAAAACTGCAAGTACATTTTCAGAAAAATTACACATAACATATATCATCTCTTAATATATTTACATGCAGGAAACAAACGAGAATTTTAATGCTGGTTTACTGAAGTAAAACAGTACAGGATGAGAAGAGGGGAAAAGAAAATCTTTTTTATTGTGATGCCCTGTTCTCTGCTTGCTGACTTTCTTTTCTTCGGTGTTTGTTGCGTCAGTATCATACCTGCTGCCTGGGAGCACCACACCACCGCTGCTTCTATGTCTCTGCATGCAATCTGCAGAGTTATGGATTTAAAAAGTGCTTGGCAAAAATCAATGTGAGTCGAGACAGAGGAGTGTGTCTGACACAACAAAAGGCATCAAATGCATGAGCAGAAATGAAAACCTGTTCTGAGAGCTTTTTTAGAAAGTCACACAGCCAGAGACCAAAACATTTGAAACACAGATTCATACTGTGGACATATACTGTATGTACTTATGTAAAGATTACGTTCTTCTAACACAACTGGATTATGTGAGAATAGCATGAATTGGACAAGCTATTTTACCCCTGTTTGCATATGGAAATGTCAGGTAATGATGATTAAATAAATGAACCACTTTGGGTTGAGAATTTGGAAATAGCTGAATACAAGGATGTGCACAGAAGTTTTGATGGCCACCAAAGATTTTGGGTGGGGATCAATGTGTGAAAAGCAAGCTGATACTGAGGTCGTCTGTGCAACCCATATGGTGGCTATATGGAGCAAAGGAGGAAGTCAGGTGAGGTAGTACAAAGAGCGACAAAGTCTGTGTAGCAAGGAGACCGATGTGGATGGGTCAAACACAGGACTTTCGCCCAGCAGACTGCTGTTCATGTCCTGTATGAAACCAAAAGTCAACGTTGAACTTACATCAGATCGTAATGTTAAGTTATGTCACATAAGTAATGTGGCGTAACGTAACTTACGTACATAACTTACAACCTAACCAAGTTATTTCAGTACACCTCACTCTCAAACAGTCGTATATGTCATTAACCATATATGTAGTGTTGGGTAAATCAGTTGCATACTGTACATCAAACTGACTTGTCAACAGGTAGTAACATTACTGATAAATCATATGTGTAATCATAAACATAACTTTAATGTTCTCTAGATTATTTGACAACTGAAAATGAAGCATTTATTGTGTTAGGGTCTTGTTTAACACTTCACCAGCGTCACCAGCTCATCTGTCCATCGTCGTCCTCTGTGACTCCCTGTACAGTGGCTCACAGCACAGAGCAGAGGAACGGGAGCCTGTCTAGCTTGGTAAGGCTCAATTTTATGAAACAGGCGAAACAAAGCACTTTGCTTAACTTTGTCACACAACGATGCCGCAAACATTAGAAAAAGGTCAATTTAAGATATACCTGCTCCCCTCCACTGCTGCTCAGCAAAGAAACACTGTGCGGGGGAAACAAAAAGCACAGCCAATTTTTTACTAAAAAGACTGTAACTTTAAGATACCCACTTGACTTGTCTAACTCAAACTGCTGAAGCCTCATATAAGCTTCACCTGAAATGTATGTGGATTTTATCCCTCATCTCATAAGGAAGGGATCATTTTACGGCCGGTATGGACAGGAGGAACAATTACAGCAACAAAATAAGTGATGCAGTGTACATGTGGGCATGTGAGTGCTGTTTTAAGATAGAAAATGTGAACCTATCCTTTAAACAACCTGTCATCTCCCGCTTTTCACCGGCAGTGGGGTTTCCATCACTTGAAGTACTGAACATAAAGTTAAGTCCCAGTGACACATTTCCCAAGATGAATTGTGTCCTACAGGCCCGGGTCGTCCTTCGTGACAAACTGCACAGTGACATCACTCTTCTCAACTGTCAATCGGATAAAAGCTGGCATCAGATCGTCAGTGATGACACACAGACTGAACTCTTTCCATACTTTCCTTAAAACAGAACTCACTGAGTCATTGGACAAGAGTGAAATAATTTCAGTGCTGACGTGCAATCATCACAGGTGAGCTATTTACAATCTCTGTCCCTGCGGTGTTGCCTGTTATAGTTTATTCAGCACATGGGTGCACATTTTCTGCTGCTGTTTCAGTGAGTTTAAAAGGAGTGGATGTTGCTGTTGCTGTGGTTATTTGTTGCTAGGATATTGTTGTGTCCATTAAGCTCACTGATTGGTTTTACTGCTTGTGTTTTGAGGCCTTTCTGTACGTATGGTTTGCGGCTGTGTCAGCCAGTTGTTTGTGTGTTCACACCTGCATGGTTATCAGGGAGTACCAGACCAGATAAGTATGGTTATAGTTGCTTAGTTTCTGCAAAAAATACTGTACCTAACACAACCACAATATGTTTTCTGGCTATGCTACTGTGATACAGTAGTTGCTGCCTTTACACAACTGTTAGGAACTGTTCTGTAATCAGCTATGTGTCGCTTTCCACACATTCAAACTGCAGTAGTAAAGTAAGTAAAGCTAATGGAGCATCTAGAGTGTCATTTATGAAATAGTTGCACTTTTTTTGTTGTTGGTCTGCAGGGAAAATATCATCAACTTATCATCATTTATAAGTCATGCAAGGCTGTACTTAGGCACAGTGGTGCACTGATCTAAATGCTAACACATCTTAAGCTGTGCCTCAAATCGCGTACTCCCATTAGTACACTTACATGCAGTATACTGTGTACACTATGTACTGACTTGTGTAGTTCGTTAATTTTGACACGGTAGTGTCGTCCCAAATCGAATACTGCTGATATGCGCTTACCGGAAATGACGATCGCAATCTTTGACTGCGTCTTCTTCTTCTTCTTTTTAATGACGGATTGCAACCGGGCGGAGCATTATCGCCAACATTTACTGTGATTGCCGCACGCCGAAATATCTGCCAGCACGTTTGCTCACTTGACTTCAATTCAATTATATTAAAAATGAATGAAAAATGAACGTGCTTTTACTTTTAGCCGTAACAATTGCTACTTGCCGCCATTGTCATACATTGGTGGTCCCTCCTCTTCCACTATGTGGCCAAGATGGTGAAGTGTGCAGCGTTCCACACTCAACTTTCTGGCCGTTTTGTGTACACCATCTGGGTACTTATAGTACACTGCATTTTGCCATACTTACCAGTGTGAACGCACTTATGCACTCAAAATACTAAGTTTGAGTACGCAAGTACGCAATTTGGGACACAGCGTTAGTTTAGCGTGTTAGCATGCTAATATTTGCTAATTAGCACGAAACACAAAATACAGGTAAATAATTGCTCAGGTCTGGTAATGGGAAAAAACATCAGGGGTTAAAAGGATACAACCTTACATTTTTTTCTTTTCATATCTTTTAGTGGCACCATAACCCCGGTCTCCGCTCTCTAAGTGTTTTAATTGCACTCGACTAGATTATACATAAAAAAACATCTTTCCACAAATCAGTGGCTTTTATTTACCTGACCTGGGCAGCACCGTCAGAGCATTGTCTGCTGAAGTGGACTGATGCTTACTAATTGTTATCAGAAATGACTCGATGCTAGACACAGCTAATGGGTTTCACCACACAATAGTCAATCATTGGTCCTCCACCAGGGGAATAAAGGCATGCTAACAGGATGCTTTGCTTTGATGCTCTGCAAATTACCTTGATTTCTTTCCCGACCTCTTTCAAATCCACACTGAACACGAGCAGGAGGAGTTATAAAGCGATGGGCTGCTCAATCAACGTAAATCCCCACCACATTCAGAGGCTGCAGTTCATCCATAATTCATGCGGGAAGACGCTGAACAGATTGAATTGTCACAACTGAGCCTGGTACATACGAGGAGAACGAGGGAGGAATGAGCTGTTCTCTTTCTCTGTGAGTCCTGAGCAGGAATAGAGAGAGACGGATTAGTACTTAGAGCGACTCCAACACATCCTGAGTCCTCGTCCACTCTGGTAATGTGGCTAATCTTCGCCCTCATTGGCCCAGTAGATGTCTGCATGTCAAATACGGGTGTTAATGTAGGCCAAGAGCTACAACTGGCTGGTTTATGATACCAAGATTAGGGAGGGAGTCTATCATAATTTAGTGAGATGATGAATTCAACAGTTTAAGATAAAGAAAACACTCGAACATTCATATTACATGGCCAGGCGGGAAAATATATTGCTTGTAGATCTCTAGGCTGGGTTTGGGGATCAGGGTTGCTTAAATAATAGGACACAGAGTTCTATCCAAAACAGAATCTCCAAAATCTTTGAAACTCTAAATACCAGGATCCACGCTTTCCGTATGAGCTGAGTATTCATACAACAATGCATGCACCATTCTCTACACAGAAACCATTCCATGCAACTCAGTGCTCTGAGCATTTTGGAGTTGTTTTTTGGTTCTTTTATTGATTTATTATCTGTTTCTGGGGCTCAACAGAACAAGTTCCAGGCCACTTATGTTGTTTTGGAGCTTTTGTTTGGTTGCTCTTAGTTAATTTGCTCTGTGTCAGGTTTATAGTTTGCAAAATTGTTTTACGTAATGGAAAACAAGCAAGGTCAGGTGAAAAATACCCTTTTAGCTTCAAGCAGCATTAATCTGTTGTGTAATATGTTGTATTCCTGCTGCAAAAGAACACTGTTCACTGCAGTTCATGGTCCTCAGGTAGCTGTTTTCTGTTACGAGAAAGAGATGAGTACAATAGGGAGAAAATGCAACACAAAAAGAGCCCTAAACATATTAAAATATATTTTGTTTACATGTACGCTTTTATCCTTTCTACAATTAAATACAATGAACAAAATCATTATCTGGAAATGTCTCGGAAGATCTTGACATTCATACAGCTTTCCAGTTTTCATGTGACTTTTACAGTCGTATCTCATTACATTCCTACACCTATCCTGAAGGCTTTACTTGGTATGTCTAAAGACTGTGGATGTGCATGAACTTTCATTACCCAGACTCCCAGATACTGTACCTGGTGTCCACCTGCCCATTAAGCCCATATGATCCTACAAACACTGATGCACGTGAAATGCCAACCTTACCACTGGAAGTCCTGCTCAGTATGAGGGACTGAACATGTGTTACATGTTTCATTTTGATCCCTTGTGAGGAGCAAGGACTTGGCTCTCTCTTGCCATGAAACCAATCAATGATAACTCCATGATGGACAGCTGCACTGCAATGAAATGTAAAGCCTGTTACCGACAGAGCATGTTAAGTAAGTTCCTGGATGTGAAGCAGCAATCACTACAGCTGAATGTTCAGACTATTATGGAAATGTCTCATTAATTTGCAGTTCCTCTAATGCTAGCTCCACATAAACACTGACTGTGTTGAGGAAAATGGAAAAACTGGAAAAGAGAAATGTTTTGGTTTGGTGTGTTTTGGCTCAGTTTCTCCACCGTCACTATGTTTGACTGATGAGTCAATGTGCAAGAAGAATATTTCACTATTGTAGCTGGTCGAGGTGTAGCTAGTTTTAACTACTTTATATGCAGTTAGGTAGTTAGTCAACCCCCTCCAAATGGTCTCAAAATAAATCTGAGGGGTCTTTTTTCTAATTGTACCTTTTTTGTGTAATTTTAAATCATTTGAACACTTTGGGATTTGGAACTATTATTAAAATTTTGAGGGAAAATCACTCTTTGGCAGTACTGCTAACAAATATTTGGGGTCACAAGCCAAAAAGGTTGGGAACAGTTAGTTCAATCTCTAACAATGCATTGTGTTTTATTAGCTTATTACATGTTTTGTTTTTTTTTTTGTTAAAATTTAATCTGAAAAGTAACTTGTAGCTACAGCTGTCAAATAAGTGAAGTCCATGAAGTCATAGCAGACTATTACCCGATTGCTCAGATTTGTTCTTCCTTCATGTACAGTTGCAAATAATGCATGTGGCCTTCAGTCAGGCATTTTAAACCTCCCACATGCTCCAGCATGTGGCCACCTGTCCGTTAAGCCCATATAATCTACTAGATATTGATGCAATAAAAAGGCCACAGTAGAAGTCCCTGATTAGATTGGAACATCTGCGCCGTATGGCTGGTTTGGCATCCACACGGTCCTCAGCCTCCACAGTCACAGTGTAACACAGCAGTCGCCGCTGACAGTGGCAGTTCAGATTTACTGGACTACCTGTTCTTTGATGGCTTGATTCAGTGTACTCTGTGTTGGGCTTTAGGAGCTGGAGAACTCTGAATTTACTGATGTAGCAACAAAAATGAATCCGTCCAAATCTCATCATATTATGTTCTATTGATTTATTGACGAGAGGAAGCAGTTTATTCTAACAGGAATTTTGACATTTAAAGAAACAGTCCAACATTTTGGGACTTGTTGGTTAAACATGTATCAGTGTACTGAATGCACAGATTCATTGATATTAATCTTCTCCTTGTCCTTTAAACAGGGCAGATGGAAGTAACGATGTGAAGGTTAGTGATTGTGTGTTTATACAGAAACCTTCAGTTCTGACAACCTGGGTTCACTTCCAGATCCTTGCCAAGATGTTTTGTGCTGTTAGAATCTTTAATTTTATTATCAGCAATACCTTAACTGTAACCTTAATGTGTGTTGAATTATGCAACCGCATACTTACAGTATCCACAGCTCAGGGTTGCTCCAGGAGGAGCTGGCTGACGTGGCTGCTAAGAAGGATATCTGGGGGACTCGGCTAAGCCTGCTGCCACCGTCACCCAGACATGGAAGTGGAAAATGGATGGATGGATGGATTACATGAACACTTAACGAGAACAAGTTGCATTAGGGCCACCTCAATTCTGACCTTGCATTTTTAAATCTAATGTATAAACCTGGACATTTATAAATAAATAAATCAAATTAATTATATTCTGTAAAATGCTCTACATCACATTTTATGCCTCACTTAAATACCTGAAAAGGACTCTTCTTAAGAAGTGATGTTTAAAGAGAACCTGGATGATGTACTGTCATTATATTTGTGTCTTTAAGCTGCAGACATGTGGCCCTGACTAGCATGTTAGCAAACATTTGCATTCATCAGAAACAGCTGCCTGCTACTGAGGTTGATGAGAGCTACTGTATGGTGATAATTCACTGTCGATTCATTACTCCAAGTGACCCCTTTCACGCATCACACAGTCATTTGATTCATTTATAGAAAAAGTGTTAATTAGCAGAGCTTTAAGTAAACAGTTTCCATGAGAAAACAGAATAAAAGCAGAATCTAAATGGGTTTCAAGAGGAAGGAAAATAAGGTTTTGCTGTATTGTGGATCATTATCAACACACGTTATCAACAATATCGGTTTTCAGTCTCCTGAGCTGCCTTCCTAATGCAAAGAGAAACCAATGCTGCAAAACAGAAACTGTTATTGCCCTTGAGCCAGACTGAGAAATATCATCAATCAATCAATCAATCAATCATCCATCATCATCATCATCATCATCATCATCAATGACTGTATGCTTCTTCTTCTTAAATGAAATGCAAACACAGTCATATTCTGTTTCCTGTCAGTGGCTAGGCTGTTTGATTCAACGGCCTGCGTACTTGGTGCACTTTGGCTCCCTGGCGACATTTTAATGTGCGGCATTTTGAGCTGCAAAGGCTCGGCGGCGTTCAGACAGTTTCCAGATGCAGTTTATTGATGCCTGCTGTTTTGTGTTTTATTATATAAATCCATGCAGAGACAATTTTTCTCCTCGAGTGATGAAACCCTGTGGAGCCAGCGGAGAGGGCATGATGAGGGCAGGCCTATGCAGTTAGACTCACTAGTTACTTAATTTTGCCCAACTAGCAGAGGGGCCAAAGGACAGTGGTGTCAGTGGTTAGTACTACTAATCATTTTACTGTTAGCCTTCATTTTTATGGAGCCCCGGAGTGGCCATAGAAAGAAAAATAAATAAACCGTTCCCACGTTTTTTATTAATTCTTGCACACTAGATAAGTGAATATACAGAGAGTGTGAAACGTTAATTCGGAAGAACTATAGTTAACAGTTTGTGTCAACAGAGGCTGTATCAGCACCACCGCTGGCTGTTTTACAAAGCAACAGCAAGAAACACCCAGACACAACTACACATAATACAGCCTTTATTGACACAAACTGTTAACTCATAGTCCTTCAGAATTACTGTTTCCTATTACTCAACACTGATAAACAAGTCTGGTCTGTTGTGTATATGCACTTAGATACTGTGCACAAATGAATCAAAATGTGGGAACAAATTATTATTTTTTTCTCTCTCTATGGCCACTCCAGGGTTCCGTACATTTTGGCTATCGTAGTTTTGAATACTTTATTCTAACAGCCATCTCCAGCTCTTCCACTGGTGTCAAGCCCTCCCCCTCCAGCGTGCAACCAAATCCACAACATTAATCACGCTATTTCTGTATAACTGTTTTTTCTGGGTTCGTTCTTTGTATTCTTTTTCCAAAAGAAAATCACTACCACTAATCACTAAATATTTTCTGAATTTTCTTTTTATGCCCTAACTCGTGTGTCATATACACTGATTATTCCTGCTGGAAAGAGTGTTGTATTGTACGTGCATGTGTGTGTTTGACCTTCTCTGCCGGCACAAACACGTCAAGGACTGCCTGTTTTCAGAGAGTGAACAGGTGAGACTGAGATGCTGGAGTGGTGGATCCTTATCTTCTTGTCAGTGAAATTGTCATGGTGATCGATAGAATCCTGCCGGGGTCGTGACTTCTGAGAGCCAATTAGCGCTGCTCTATCATTTTTCCTCTCTCCCTCCATTTTTCCACTAAAGATCAAACTGCAGAATTCACAGGTAATGTATTTTTTATCTTGCTCTTGTCTGAAAGCTCAAGAAGTGTGTGTGTATGTGTGTATTTAATAATGGTTAAAGGGCGATGAGTGTATTGTATTTACAATCAGACCCTACTGGTGATTTTGCCTAGCAGCTATAAAGTTATAAAGTTTATCTGGGACAATGTGAAATAAAAGAGATCAAATGTTTTTCACATTGAAATAAGTCAAAATTTAGAGACACTGAGCCTCCTGCAAGAACATTTTCATATTCTTATCCTAAACCTGTCTCACTTTTTTTCTTTGAAGTTTGCTCATACAGGTGTTCCAAGTCAGATTCACCGAACTCTCTTACCTGCACAAACTCATTATGTTTGCTTTAATAATAAGAATAATTTAATAACTTTAATACAAATGCATTTCCCATGAGATCAATATCACAATGCAAACATCTGTAATAACATGATAAGGTACATGAAGCTGAATGGAAATGTAATCTGTGAAGCTAATGCTGTATCTTATTGTGCTTCAACATACACTCTTCTGAAGTTCTCTTTTAATTTGTTGACTCAGTGTCACAGGCAATTATTTCCCCTGTTCCCTTCCATCCTTCCTGACATGATTGTCGTCTTTAAATAAGTTCTCTGGGAATGTTTGCTGCCCACAGCTTTCTAATTTCCTTCCCTTGTCACTCCTTGTTGTAGATTTTATATATTACTTTAATCGCCTCCCTCACTAACGCCGCTAAAACACACATTCTCTAAATGTGAATCCCATAATCATTTCCCTTGGCATCCTACAAGCTCTGATAGTCTGCAGCTATCAGTGATGTGTTTGTAGCTGGAGTGATATTGCTTTTGCAGTGTGGCCCATTTCCCTGAGTCTCATGGGATGTCATATACTGCTCAACTCGTCACACCCACTCTGAGAGCGGGAGAGGGACCATGGACATATTAAGGGACTGCATTATATTCCAGATGATTTTGGAGCCTGGACATGTGTCCTAGAGGATATAAACTCTGAAGTGCAAAAGGGATTTAGATTTTCTATCCCTTTCAAGCTCGACAGTAGAATAACCAAAGGCTCATTTATCTCCTCTGCTGTTAGAATTTCTAATTTGCAAGTGAAATATAATCTAGTCTACGGCCTGATAAGACCATTTGTGCTGATGATGGCAATGTTGCTCTAGCAGTCCAAATCTTTGGTCCACAAGATATCTTCACAACTCCTGGTCAGCATGCCATGAAATATGCTATGGATATTTATGGTAGTTGATTTCTAATTTTGTTTTTCTGTAGCCCCACAAAATAGGTCAAAATTATCCCCAAACAACACTTAAGTCCATGACAAATTATCCTAAAATAATGAATGGCTTTCCATGAAATTTGCTGTGGACATTTATGGTCCCCAGAGAAAGATTCTTGAAGAGTAATTGCACCCAGTCTAATAATCCTGCGTGTGCTGCCAACTGGTGGTGATGGTGAGTACATGCTTTTTTTTCCACACCTTGTGCAGCAGCAATGTTGCATTGCACTCTAGGCGTGGCACACAAGTACAACAGACCACTCCTGACCACACCTAAGCTGTGATAATACGATCTAAAGTGGAGTTACTGGAGCTGACATTTGAATTCTCCTAATAATCTGTGTGAGAAAATATAAACTGGGTATATTTTTCCTTTTTTCAAAAACAGGATAAAACAATTTTTGTACATATTTGAGTAAACAGATATGTAATTTTAAAGTGTGGGTGCGTGTCATTCAGGACAACAGTTAAGTGACAACTGACAGCCAGTGTTGCTAAGAGACAATCTGTCAATTGCGTGCGCTACTGACTGGAGAAAGTCATTTAACCTACGAACATTACAAGGGTGTTTTTCCACCTTTTTCAATATGTCCACATGGCGTTGGCTATCTACCAATAGGAATTAATCATTTGGGAGGACACAACAGATTGTCAAAACTCTAACAAGGTGGTTGGCTCGTCCGGGAGCACAATGAGTGTAGGCTGCAACTAATGATTACTTTCATTATTGATTAGTCTCTCATTTCTTTTGTCTTTCATTAATCAATTAGTCCATAAAATATCAGAAAATACTGGACTAAAAAAATGGACAGTTTTGCAGAGCCCATGTTGATGTCTTCAAATTGCTTGTTTTGTCTAACCAACAGTCCAAAAACCAAAGATAATACATTTACAAAGATATAAAATCGAGAAAATCCTCACATTCGTGAAGTTGAAACCAGAGAATGTTTATCTTTTTTTCTCCTGATAAATGTCGATTATCAAGATCGTTGAATTTTCTTATGAATTTTCTGTCGACTTTCTGCACTAAATGACTCACAATAAACAAATGATCAGATATAGATTAGGTAAAACTGGGCTGATTGGCTCTGATACCAATATTGCATGCTAGCTCGGGACATCCCTACTCAGGAGTTTACTAACTTAAGCACCATGTAGTTGACGTCCCATGACAAAACATGAGTGTTACATTTGAAATCAGCAATAGCTGCGGTGTTTGGTATGAGCACTTCTCTATCCACTAACAACACAGTCTAAACTGCCTCACAATCAGCGGCAAGTGAGCGTCCTGCTAAGAGAACAACGTTGGATCTCTTCCCTCCCTCGTCTCTTCAGAATGAAGCAGCGCAGAGGCTAGCGGCCGGGTTAGTAAACATGAGCATGCTGCGTGCAGTTTACTGATGAGACACTGCAGGATTTCCGGGCATTATAGTCCAAGATTTTCTCGCAAAAAATCTCTCAGTGCCATTTGGAACTGCCAACATGTGAAGCAACTTTAAAGAGGAGTTTCCAGCTGGAGTGTGATGTGTATTTCTGCTGTTTTCTCCACTTTCTGTGTGTGTGTGTGTGTGTGTGTGTGTGTGTGTGTGTGTGTGTGTGTGTGTGTGTGTGCGGGCCAACCACCAGGTGACTCCTCTGACTCCTGAGTATTGTTATCTTAGTCTTTGGTCAGTGAAGGATGATACAAGCTCAGTCAGAGACAGAATAGGCCGCCTACTAACCCTCATTACAAAACAAACAGGCTACACCGCCACATGAAAATGAATTCCAGACCACACCACGCTCGCAGTGTGCGAAAATAAAAACAGCGCCATCACAGGAGAATCATCTTTAATGAGACCAGAGGTGAGAACTAAACTGCGGGTTTCACATATTTGTCGAGCATTACTGTTAAGATGAAAGAGAATTCACCTGTTGTGTTCCCTGATATCACGCTGGTTTCCGTCAGCCACAATAAGCTAGCAAGGTGTTTTCTTTTATTCATCAGAGGAAGTCCCGTCAGTGGTTTTGTTCTTTTATTAAACGGCAGGAAGTCTGAATGGAGCACCCAGATGGGGAGACACTGGAGAGGAAGATCCTCTGATATGAAAGACAGGAGACTTTTGAAGAAGAAAAAAAAGGGCAAAATCGCACATTTTGTCACATACCTGTGAACGGTGACAGCGCACAGACTTGCAGGTCACCTTCAGAGGAATACCGGCAAGTTCTTCAGATTTTGGAGACATGAATATATACCTGCTGGCTGGGGTCTGCAGATGCTGAAAGCCCCTCAGCACCCACTGTCCACACGTATAGGTGGGTTCACACAATCCCTGATTAAACACCTGCTCAGGTCTGTGTGGGCATGTACAGACAGTGACTGACTGGCTGACATCTTCTGCACCCTCCTGTCTGTCTTGTTGTACCTATTTAGACAGGACCCTATATACCTTTATTGTTCTCATGGAGTGACCTCATGCAACTTTAACTTAAATGGAAGTCTAATTAACCTGAATAGCTATGTGGTTGTGTAGGGCCTTTGAAGTAATAGTTGGGCATTTTAGGAATTAAAATTATTGGCTTTCTTGCTGAGAGTTAGATGAGAGATTGATACCACACTCAAATATCTGTGTGCTAAAAATGAAGCTAGAGCCAGGAGACGATTAGCAGACAAATTGTGGTTTTTACATTTCGATTTTTATACGGAAACAAACACGATACTGTAACATGCAAGTGAGCTTTAGAGGTGCTACTTTGGACAGAGTCAGACCACTTGTTTCCAGTCTCTGTTACTTTATTTAATTAGTTTAGCATTAGCATCAGTTTAGCCTAGCCTAGCATAAAGACATGAGAGTGATATTGATCTTCTCATCTAACTCTTGGCAAGAAAGTGACTATAAGTGTGTTTCCCACAATGTCAAACTATCACTTTGAATTAGCCATGAAACAATAAAACGGACAACATGAAATGAAAATAAGAGTAAGTTAAGCAGTACACATACTGTAGTAAAAAATGTAAAATGCAGGCAGTTAATACTGAAAACAAAACACATGTAATGCAGTCAAGCAATGCAAGCAGTTGAAGCATGACAAACATTATGGTCAGTAGCGGATGGTGACAGGAGATAGATAAAACCATCAAGACAGTCTGATGACGGTTTAAGCTTTAAGTTTAAAAAAAAATAAACACAAGAATTGCTGTGTCATGTATTTGGACGCCTTAGCTCTGAGAAGCTGCCTGCGCAAACAGCTTTACTTCCAAGGTCCCCTTTAATAATCTTTCCTCAGCATTTTGTCTGGATTTGTCTGAATGTGCTAAACCATTAAGAATGGTAGTATTTTAATCTCAGTATCCAGATATCATGTAACGTGGCATCAGAGGGGGATTTGGTCGCGGTGATCCTTTCAGACTCACAGGACCTAAGACATGACATGAAGGCATATCCATGAATCATTCCTCCGTGTAAATCAAGGTGAAAAAAGTACATTTCCTCTCAGCATCTTTCAAAGTCTCTACACAGAAAGACTGAATGATGAATGTGGTGTCGTTGGGATTCTCATGCCGCGGTCACTCTGTGTGTGTGCTGTGGCAGAAATATAAAGAGCGAGCGAGAGGGGTCTCTAGGGGGGGTTCACATTGATTCCCCTCCTGCCAGAACTGCAGCGCTGTGGAGAAATGACAACAACATTCATCATCTCACTCGTCATTTGTATAGACAAGGCAGGGATACAATACAAGGTGGCAGTGCAAGAGCATGGTCTCCTGCAACTCAAAAGTTGTTAGTATAAATTCAAAAGCTAAACTACTATTAAGCTTGTATTTACACATGGTAACATACAGTATATACACGTCACCACATGAGTGTGGGGATTTTCCCTCATTCATCGGAAAGTGAAAAAGAGTTTTGCCTTGTGTAATGATACACAAGGTCCATTGCACTCTTAACTAATAAGAATCAGTTATTTTTTGTGAGTTCTTTGTGACACCAAGGAAGACATAAATCTACTCAGAAGGCGCTGTAATGCATGACTTGCTGTCAGTCAACCGTATTTGATTTTCCTCAAGTTCCAGACTGCATGATGATGCAGGATGACAGTAGCCAATCAATGACTCACCTGTCAGTCCACATGACTTCATGTTCACTCTTCTTGGTACGTTTGTACAAAGTCACTGCGAACAGAACCTAAAAAGGAACTATGTACCTTTGTTTTTCTTTGATCTGGACTAAATGAATTGAAGTACAGGTGTGAAAGTACCCCGACTTTACGGTTTGTTTGCTACAATAAAGTACTGTGGCACACTCTATTGAATAGACTAATATTTGATACCATACTATAATTAATTTCATAATTTTTTCAATGGATGAGCAAATGTCACACCTGCACTGTGAAGGTGATTCCACTGCTAAAACCAGCACAGGAGGACAACACTACGATGACACCGCTGATGGTAGCCCACCTGGGCATATGTTGAGATCATCGAGAGCGAGGCTGTCCGATGTGGAATCGATGACTTTTATGTTGATGGAAGCAACGCTTGACTCAAGATTTTAAACCCAGGGCTTTGTCAGGCGCCACAAAGCTGCTGAGGCAGCTGACTGGATATCAATAATCAAAATGTTTAGCCCCTCAGCATCCTCCTCGTCATCACCATCATCATCCTCACAAGCTGCTAGTCCTGCAAACTTTATACTTTATTTAAGATTTAGGTCATAATTTCAAATGATAATTTACAGCTGAACATCGTTTTGACCAACTGATAGTTTGGGTTGTACCCACATGGTTGAATGGACTTAAATAAATGTAATGAAATGACTTGAAAACCTTGGATCTTCAACTGGCTTCATGTCCCATCACTAACTGGTGAATTTAGGAATCAAATTAGCCTCAGACAAGTAAGAGCCATCCTGACCATGTTAAATATGTTCATATTTCATCCTCATGGCTGGACAGATCTGAATGGGATCCTGTATTTGGAGCTGGTTGACAACGGGAATCTGAAGGAAATGTGCTCGTCTACAATAGTCATCTGCAACAGTCAGTCATTTATGCGTGCTGCCCTTTCATAGTTGGTTAAGAATAGAAAAACTTTTAAGTATATATTATAGTGTCTTTGCAACTTTTAAGACACACATAGAAATGAAAAGGAAGTTGGGTTTTTATTTTTTTCAAATTCTCCTCCAACACACAGACCAATTCCCTTTGCTGCTATCTATTTAACTGCTGATGGATTAGGACACAGGCACAACACAACTCTGGTTTAACTCTTTTTCACTGATGTATAAAGGGAAAATATCTGTGCTCACATGCTAGCACGTATACGTGTTGCCATAGTTATTAGATGATCTTGCATAAATATATACGTGGCTTGTAGAAATTGCTTCCTTGACAAGCAGGAGCACCAAAGTTCACATAGTTACATATGAAAGCATCCTTACAGGAAAAATCATCTTCTTTTAGATACTCATGAACTATCATAGTATTTTACACCCAGCAATAATTGTTGTATCATGATGCAAAATGGCATTCTTGAAAAGAAGCTCTCACTCTTTGATTCAAACTACATTGTAGCTGGACTCATTTCAACATCATGTCACGTCACATGGAAGTTATCCACTCAGATAAAATAAACACCAACCTAAAAATGGACTAGAAATGCAGAGGCTATTTTCTGGCTTTCTTAAAGCTGTTAATAATTTCATCTCTTATTCCTTGGCAAAAGAACTTATGTGTAGTTGTTTTTTACAAAATACTAACAAGTGGAGAAAAGGTCATTCCTTTTGGGGTATTTGGAGTGTCTTTTTTTTTTCCTGTTTGAACTGTATTCCTTTCTCCTCCTCCTCCTCCTCCTCCTCCTCCTCCTCCTCCTCCTGCAAGATGTTTTGTACGAGAAATACCCAGAGGAGACGGCATCCTCCTCTCTCATAAGCTGCACAAACAGCTTGTGATGCAACAGTTAATGTATAACAGTAGGAAGCAGTCAGAGAAACTGGTATCTGATTAATAATTCTTTCTCATGATGCAAGATTTCAAGACCAAGTCAGCGAGAGAGCTCAAACATATAAACACTTTGCATATTAATGCCATGGTTGGGAGTGAGTCAAAGGGGAACTGCATGAAATAAATCATACATTAATAATCGCTGCATTGCAGAGAGAAACCACAAACAGAGACTAAAGGTAGTGTTTATATTGTTGTTAAAATGTCTTGAATCTTTCAAATTTGTATCTCATATCTTGAAGTGATAACATCTCTGAACAAGAAATATTTGTAACCTGGAGAAGGTTTTTCATATTTCAAATGCCAAATAGATTGAATATTTACCGATGGTTAGTTTTCATTTCGAATGAGGTATTTGGTCTTCATTGACACATTGTATAAAAAACTGTAAAACATTTCCAGTGTTCACAGGACTGTAGTTACCATTGAGGACACTGAGGCATGTCCTTGGTATTTTTGAATTAGTTTTATTTATTTTATTTTTTTTGTTTCACAGAAAACATAACTGAACACTATTTTACAGACTTGTGTTTGGTCAAATTTGGCTTTTACAGCTAGTAAGTCTGTACTGGTTGCAAATGAGAAAGCGTGAAAACAGTATTGGACAACAAATTCAATGAAAGTGATTCTAAAATCATTCAAGTATTGTAAAAATGGATTACAGTAAAACGAAAACTGGATTCACAACTAGCTATAGCTGTCACATTGTTTACATTGTGCTTCATGCCACGAAGAAACAAACTATCACCAGTAAAGATCAACATTAAGTCCCCACAGGAAGTACAACACCGTAATGAATCTAGTATACATACACATAAAGTCCACAAGAGTAAAAGTAAAAAGAGTAAAATCCAAAAACATCAACAGCTAGTCCAACAGTGAATGAAGTTACTTATTGTGTGTTCAGACAAAATGAGAAGTGAATTTTAGAGGCGATTTTATATTCAAATTCAAATTCAAATAAGCTTTATTGGCATGACAGATCAGGAATCTATATTGTCAAAGCGGTATAGAAATACAATATAATAAAGGCATTAAATAACATAAATAATAAAATAATGGGCAGCTGTAATCCTTACATACAGGTGTAATCACTCAAACATTTACTACCGAGCTCAATGTCAATGGAGAGGCACGATAAGGCAAAGACATGTTCTCGCAAGTTGAAAATTCTCACCTATCCTGGGGCTTTATTATGAATCTACTTCATAATAGACTAGAAGGAAAAGGAAAGAGACTGGAGGGAAATAACGGAAAGAACCGGAGCTTCTGGTGAGTTCTGAGTTCAGTCAGAGGCTGAGCTCAACACAAGTGCTTCTGTTCCTGGCTAGCTTACAGCTAACGTCCGTACAGCTGGTACATTGGTTGTTTCGGGCCAATAAACACAAGCTGCACAAACAGTCCTGCGGTCAAATTAGTGCCAATGAAGCAAGGCGAAATATTGAAGACACCTTTAGAATGTTGTACAGTATTAGCGACACACTAGCCTCAGACAGCTAGTGTAATGGTTTGCGTGGTGAGCAGTAAACCAATCACAGAAATACAAATTAACAAATCAAAAATGAAAAATTGCAACACAGCCTATAGATAAAGCTTGGTGCATTACGTCACTTTAATGTTGAAGCTAGTAAATGTGGAGCCAATTTAAATTACTTGATACACTGCTGGGTAGGTTGTTATTTTTCAATATCAATTTAAATCAATAAAGTGTTATCTTGTTTTTAACTATACCAATACATCATTATTTATCTGTTGTTTATATTTTGTATCAATAATCGGAATTGACACATTAAGTGGTAACTAAAGTTAGCAAATAAATGCAGTGGAGTAAAAAGTACAGTAGTTACTTCTGAAATGTTGTGGGGTAAGTTTAACAGAAAATTGAAATACTCAAAGTATAGGTACCTCAAAAAGTACACTATTTGAGTAAATGTACTCACTTACCTCCACTACTACCTTTATCACATAATTCCCCTCCTCCTTTATCTCCTTATGTCTTCTAGCTCTCTACTGTCAGTGATCTAGTAAAGGCAGTACAATAATCTTTAATAGTAACAGAATACCAAAAATTGTGCACTGTGCCTACTTTAATGACTATTTAATCATTTAATTTAAAATCAGTTCTTTCAAAAACATGAAAACAAACCAATTACCCACATTCAGTTCATGAAAAACGCATAAAAAATCTGTGACAATTCCAAAATGTGGAACTAAACTTTCCCTCACCAGGAGTTAAACTCATCCCTCTCGTCTCTTCTTATCTGTTCTGTTTCTGCTGAGGCAGGGAGTTCGAGTTTGCCTCTGAGGTGCTTCCTTCTGTTCAAACCATCAGACTGTGTAAACAGCCGTCTGTGGACGATTAATCATGCCTGGTGCAGAGACACAGAGAGAAAGAGGCGATGAGGGAAGGGGCAAAGATGGAGAGAAGAGTGTGCCGGGGTAAAAAGAAAGATGAGTGGGTACGTGTTTGAGAGCAGATGAAGACGAAGAAGAGTGAGGAGAAGGTTACACTTCAGCACATCCTTATCCTCTCAGCTGCAAAAAGCTAAGTCTTAGTCAGACGATAGCAGAGGGGTTCCAAGATGGCATTTCGGCCAAGCTTCCCGCCTCTTTTGCTCTCCACACGGACTGTTTACCTGCATGCAACCAAAGCCCCCACAAACCTGTTTGGTCAATACTACTCGGACTACCATTGGACTACAAACAGAAACCTACCCCTAACCAGATACCAAAATCTTGTCCCTTGCCTACAGATCCTGCATTCATATGCAGATATCTGTTTATAGAGATTAGGTGATACTGAACAACCTGTATGTAAATAGATATGATCTGTCGGTGCAGCATCATTCAGTCCACACAAATAACAACTAAAACCTTAATAAGAGCTGATGTATGCACCTTTATGCAACAATATAAAGGTTTACATCCTCAGCCATTGTTGGAGCATCAAGCAACAAATATCTCAAAACACAAATATCTGCAGGCTACTCTTCCTATCTATACATACATGAATTTCTAGTCCACTTATCTATATTACTGGTTAATTATAATAATTCATAATAATTCTGTTTTTTAATATGTTGCCATTTTCTTTATTTTGCAACAATGGCCTTTACCCATTCATGCAAATAAAGCATGTATGAATTTGAACTTCAAATAAGTAACAGAGAGAAACGTTTAAGGAGAAAAAGAACAACTGTGATGTAAAAAGTACAAAGACAAAATAGCCTAATTTCCACCGACAGAAATTGACATTGAAATGGAAATAAATCCTTGTTAAAGTTTTCCAATTCTTCCTGCTGTTAGCAAACCCAGGAAAAGAAGCTTAAAAATGAAAAGAAAAAAAAAAGAATTGAATTGGAGTCATTCTGTGTTTACTGCTTTATGTCTTCACTTATGACACTCGCATGAAAACATGTATTAAACATTAGTGAGTGTGCGAAATAAATAAAATGAGTTCATGAATAAGACATTTTTCATGTTCATTTTTTTATTTATTTTTTATTTTTGCTTTTATTTTTGTTCCAAGTGTAAAAAGCTGAGGAGAAATGAGCTCACAACGAAACAGCATAATCAGATAGCTGCTGCAACCGTTTGACATTCAAGTGTAATCACAGCAAATAGCGAATTCTTCCTCTGAAAAGCTTCATTTCACAATGAGATATTCCCCGTTTGAAAATGGGACGCCTGTTCCAACAAAATGATTGTTGGCATGAAAATGGAGCTCTCTGTGGCAGGGGTATTGAAGTGATTTGTAAAGAGGGACGCTTTAGTCACAAAGTAGTAACATTTTCAAAGATGCAATCCTCTGCTGTGCTGAACTGAGCAGCTCGTTTCCACCTAAATTGAAGTGCAGCGTTTGGTGGTGAAACCATGCACTTATTCATAACTGTGGTTTTCTGTGCCTCCTCTGGGAATCTCAATCTTGGGTTTGAACATGAGAGGAGGTGTACTGTTATCATCTTTGCACGTATAGAAATCTTCTCTCTGATGTGAGAAGGAGATAGAAAACGATAATGAACAGTTTGTGTTTATGTCGCTGTATTGGCCTTTTTCCACCACAGGAACTTTTAAAGGAACCGTGGAACCTTTTTGGGAACTTTTAGGAAAATGTGCCTGCACTTACTTCTGACTGAAGAAAATTCCAGTTTTGGTTCCATGAACTACACCCGAAAGTCCCTCCTCCCTAGGTAGGACTTTGTCATGGCACAGGAACTATTAGGCTGAAGTTTGTTGGTACTGGATATTGCTGTCTGATCAAACATAAGCCTGGGAACTGTTATGAGTTGTGTGTATAGCATTCATTCAGTTAAAGCAAGCACTGGAAGTGTACTGGTAGTACCGGCACTGGTCCATCAAAATTAAAACTTGCTGCACAACTCTTCTCCAGTACACCATGCTTTATTCAACGGTTTCGGCTATCATGCCTTCTTCAGGGTGGTGCCTGAGTTAACAGTTATTAAAGGTTGGGTAGGCAGTTTTCTTTTGACGTCATTGGGCAAAAATGAACATGCAGGGGAACCGGCTCCTTCTGCTGCCTGTCGAAGTTGTGGGTTTGGTGGGAGGGGCTTAGCGGAGTGATATGAGGCAGCAGAGAGAGAGGCAGAAGGTTTTGCAGAGGTTGCGCAGATTTTGCCTACCCCAGCTTTAAGGATTCTGTGTTTTCGGTCGTGGTTTTTGGTTCCTCACAGCTGCTGGTCAGGCCTAAAAACAGCAGGCTGGATGAGGTGGACTGTCCATTATCCCTCATTATTATCATACACCAACAGTATCGTCACTGGGGTCCTCTCCCTTTCACAGATGTAATACTCGTTTAATCACTTGTCGACTCAGACAATGGGACTCAAACATAATGCTGCTGATGCCTGACTAGAAGGGATTTGACTACACAGTGGAGCATGGTGGGTAGTCTAGAGAGGAAATGTCTTTTTTTTTTAACCAGTCTTTTTTCACCAAGCACAGTTCAAAAAAAATACACTCAAGGTAAAAAGGATAAACACAAAATACAAACATTAAAATGTACAGATTTTAGTTTTGTTACAGATTTTAAAATATCACTGCTATTTCGTAATTCATTTAATATCTTAGTGCCATTAAGTAATTAATTACAATGTTTCATTCTCCAAAAGGCTAGATTTTATCAACGTTTCCATCAGTGTGTTATATTGCTGTTTTCAGATCAGCCTACATCTAAAGACTCGGGTGACAGGGGCGCGCACCAACTGAGGTAAAACTCTCATGATTTTATTCCGACATTGGAAATTTGTCTGTGACAGTAAAATCGCTTAAAATGTCGTTTGGTGTAGGGCCAGAAAGATAGCTGATCCCCCGCAGATTCAGCACCATGGACAGGGCCGGCAGTCGCTGAACTAACAACTGCAGGGATGGCCGTTTGTTTTTGGGATAACTGGCTGTTGGACGAATGGGTTTTTTGTTCAACGGGACATTTTTTGGACTATTGGGGTTCCGGAATAATGGACCGTCGGAACAATGGGCACTCCCCATAGAAACAAAGACAGCAGGGGAAGAGACGGGTTTGATAAGCAAAACTTTTAATGTTGAAACTGAATTTACAAAGTGATAGATTGGACTTTGGAACCCCATTAACAGCCCCAACCAAGCAGCCCTCTCTGGGTTCACATATGTCCTCAGCAGAGTTGACCAACCTGCTTGTAAATATTTTACAAATTGCCTGCTGACTTGATGTGTATCGGTCCCATGGGCCATGTTCATTCTTTTTAGGTAGAGTTCGAACTGTCAAAATTTGTTACGTACTTAACGCGTGTGTTTGTGTCTTTTAATGTGTCTTAGTGTTTGTTCATCCTCCAGCATGTTGATTTTTTACTATGTGTGTGTTGGTTTGTAACCTGGCTGGGTTCAGTGCTGTGATAAAGGGCCAGCTGTCACCTCAGCTCTCTGCCACATGGATCCAGACCAAGGCTGCTCCTGGACGGAGAGATTAGAGAATAAATGAGTGATAACGGGGAGCCAGAGGGGCTCTGAGAGCAGAGAGACACGCCACAGCCCACTGTAACTGCAGAGACAGAAGGACAGGAGGAATGAAAAGATGGGGGAAAGAGGAAAGGGAAGGAAAGAGAAGAAAAGGTAAAGAGGAGTGAGGCAGCACAGTTCTCCAGGGATTCACAGTCTCCGAGTACTGAGAAGAAATGTTTTTGGTTGGGTATTGAAAACACAGTCCGGTCCTGCACTGATATAAAACCATGTTATCGTAATTGTTTGAGAAAAAAAAGGTTCCATTGAGCTGCTGTATTTCCTCTATGAGCTCATTGTAAGTGTTGTTGTGGAGAAGATTGTGCTGCTGCGCCTGATTTGGAGTATATACCCGAAGGGAAAAAGAAAAAAAACCCACTTACTTTCTTAAAGAAAAATCAATAGCAAGACAATTTAAGAAAAATTAGACTGGAACAAAATACAAATATTCTGTCTGTATATATAAGATATATTATGTTCACACCGAGAAAAATTCAAACCCAAGAGTCCATGTTTTTAATTGCTGCACCTTTCCAAATATTCTGGATGTTTCGTGCATCACTTCATATACATTTCCCCCAAATTCACCTGACATATTTGGTAACTTTGGGATCGTTACTAACCTTGAAAATAAAGTTCTGTGGCTTCAAACAGTGCTCGTCTGCCCAGCATGAGTTTGTAAAGACTGGTCAGTGAGGTTTAAAGGGTTGAATACTGTTTCAGTTGTGCCGGTAAGTAGAATTAAAGTTTAGGCTTAGCTAGGTTTTGTGACATGACTAGCGGAGAGGACCCAAGTGCAGGACACAGACACCGAGCCGGATGAACGGTTAGTAGGTTTATTGTTCAAGGGAGGGGGGAAGTTGGCTGGTGGCAGCCGGACCCGATGGAGGTGAGTGGGAGACCGATGTGAAGGAAGGCGAGGCTGGCTGAGGCAGCAGGCAGGCAGGCAGGCAGAGAATGGTCCGGGGGAAAACACTGGAGACAAGAGAGAACAATTAACTTGAGACAAGACACAGCGAAACAAGAAAACTAACTGGAGTAACTTAGTTAGTGGCCAAGAACTCAAACTACCACAGTAGCTGACTCAATGATCTGGCGACGAGTGGATGGAAAGCCAGGGTAGATATACTGCAGGCTGATGAGTTGATGGGTGGCAGGTGCGCTGATTGATGCACAGCTGAGCGGGAGGTGAGATGACAGCCCCGCCTTCCTAACAGACACACAGACACAGACAGACAGCACAACACACAGGAGGGAGGGAAAACACACCAGAAACATAAGGAAACCCACTGAGCACGGCAGAGCCGTGACAGGTTTACCTCAGGCCTAGACAGTTGCTACCTTACTTTAAATTGAGTTGAGTTTAAAGCAGCTGAATTGGAACAAAAAAGCCGCCAGTATTGTGAACCAGCAGCTGCACAGCTTGCTGTTACTACCAGTGGTACCACCTGTAGCCTCAGTGTGATTTGCACTACAGTGAGCATGGTGATAGTGGGGACATTTTTGGTGCCGTTTACATCTTGGCCTGGTTAGGTTTTTAGTCAAAGACCTGTGCATGCATGGTATTAAACAGGAAGTAGCGTTATAATACCTCTTAAAAGCAGAGTGAATGCTATCTGTGGACACAAACAGGACTCCAAATTAATGTTGATGTTGCTCCGTGTCTGCTGGATGTGCACTGTAAGTAAGAAAATGTTTGCGTTACCCGGGACTAGGCTCTGAGCCAGTGATTTGTGGTGGCTTTGTATCCTGTTTTTATGTTTTGCACTTTACCAGCCACAAATTGATTAAAGCAGCTTCAAGTTCATCATTCAACATTTAGCAGGTCTGTGTTCACTGCAGCGCCAACGCACTAAAGACATTGTTTTCAAAGATTCCACTGTATAAAGATGTATGGATCTCCTCCACTCGCAGCGAATGAACCTTTAAGTCACTGGATCAGAGAATTGACTGCACACTATTTTCTGACTGACTTTAACTGATGTAAAAAATGTGCATTTAGGTGATGGACACATACAAGCAAAGTGCGGCTGACCTTCAGATCCCTGACAGCTACAACTCACCGCTGTTTACATCCTGTCCATAACTCCCTGAGGGGCTGTAGCGGCCTCGCTGTGCTGTGTGTTGTGTTCCATTCAGCTTCTCCCAGATTACATTTGTTGCTCTGTCCTCACTTTGTACAGCTTTCTGCTTACGAGGGAAGAGCTACAGCCCCAACAATGCCAAACTCACAACTTGAATTAATGCGAGGTGTCTCTACCCCTTCATTGTTTCATCCATTTGTTCAATCACCTTGTGTCTCTGAGTCCCTCTGGGAACGCAGGTGTTTCATTGGGAGTGTGTTCACAGCTGAGTGTTGGCGCGTCAGATCGGATGGTGTGAGGTTTTAAAAGCAAAGTTTCGGCCTCTTACTTCTCCCCAGAGGACAACCGTTCTGTCCTCACCTTGAATGTCTTCACACCATATGATTTATCGTCATCTTGATAACTCCTGCCTGACCCATCTATGTGCATAAACCACCATAATGCGGCGTGTAGAACTAATTCATTAAAATTTCAATTTTCCCTCACCTTGAATATCACCATAAAGTTGCAGAGCCACAAGTAAAATAATTTACACTGAGCTTGATAACCTTCTATATTTCTCAAAGATAAACATGTATCTTGGTAAGTGGAGCAGGCAGACAGCGTAATGAGTGAGACTAATCCATTAAAGTTTCAAGGTGTATCAATTTAAAACCACTGTACCCACTGATAAACCTTGAGCTGTTTTTTGCAAATGAAAAATTTGCTCGTCTAAGTTCACTTCAACCCCTTCAATGTCCGTAAGAGTTACAATTACTATACTAAATATGTGATTTCTTGCCTGTCCTCACTTTGAAATTGTATCCTTTATATGCTTGAATTAGCTGATAATAGATGACCTTGTGTATGACTGTGTGATGACAGTAAACAGCTTGCCACCATTATATTTTGTCACATGGTAATGCAGCTGGCAGGTTGCATGATGCAGGTGTGTTCAACCATGCTCTGATATCCACCCTTCCTCACACCGGCACTGAATCGACATTAGCATTTATTTGGAGTCATGTTTGTGTCTACCCGATGAATGTAAGTCCAGTATTTAGTGATGTGATTTTTCCGGATTAATTTGGAATTCCGGATTTTCTGACCTGAAAATGTGACCCACGTGAATCATGCAGATCTGTTAAAAAAAATGAAAAGGGGGGAGGGGGGAGTTGACAAGAAGCTCGCCCCGACGCTGTTTCGGAACGTATTATTCAGGTATGTCAGGATCAGTGTTGCCAACTGTCACGCTGAGACGCACGCTTTCACGTTCAGGCTCACGCGCTCGCGCTGTCCAAACAATTCTCAGGACAAAACACTGCGACAGCAACAGAGATGAACAGGCGAGCTTTGAATCAGTTAATTGGATACTTGATTAGCTGTTTTGTAATTGTGGCAGTGAGGACAGTAATGTTAGCTGTGTCTTTCTGCGCTCCCGCTTCGGCTCTAGTTGTCTGCCTTGCACAAAGCAGATAGTCACACAAATAACGTTAGTCAGACTGAAGGTAAACATACACATTATTTTGATATTGATAACTTTATGTAATTAAAGCACTATACATAGTTTTGCTGCATTTCTATGTGAGACCAAATGAAGGGAATTGACAGACTATTACATATATATATATATATATATTATATACATTCTGAAGATCATTACTTTTCTTTTTTTTTTTCAGCATACACAATTTATGGCCAGGCTAACACTGAACAGCTCTGAGGTTAAATCTATTGATGAGGGGGTTAAAATAGGTTTAAATATAAAAAATATGAAAAAATGAATCAAAACTATAAAAGAAACAAATGTCTTGGGTCATACTTTACCATCCATATGATAATTGTATAACTGCCACCATTTTTTGACTGAGGAAGAAATAGCCTCTGTGTTTTAATCCTGGCTCAAATGTCATCCAAGCTGCTGCGCTGTGGTGGCAATCAAATCTTGATTTCATATTCCCAACGTTGTCTGACAAAATCACCATAAATGCTGGTTATTGACAACAGCTTTGTGATCGGCTGTATTGATATTTAAAATGAGTGATTACAGAGAAAGTTATAGATGACAGAATTGTTGTCTTAACAGCAGCAGGCAGACACAGCCGGTTACTCAGCCCACTAAACCTCAGTGAAGTCTCATCTATACTGTGTATTAATGCAGCCGAATTCACGACATAGTTTATCTCATTTACATGTTTTTCTGTTTCTGGTGTCAGACAACGGAGCAAGGAAGAAATAGATAGAACGAGATTTGGTCATAAATGCTACCTGTTAACCAGCAGGTGGCAGAGAAGAGAACAGCATGTTGGGTTTTATGAGGTTGGAGCAGGGATGGAGGATACAGCGTGCTTACCACGCCAACCCTGCAGGGGAGCTGCAACCAAACCGTGGTGGAAATTTGGGACACTTTTAAGGGCTATCCCCGGAGCTAGTCGCTAACTTTCTCTGTCTGGCGTTTGGTGCTGGGCAGGTAGCTCACAGTAGGTTTATCAGAGCTGTTTTCCACCGAAAAAAGCTGCTGTAAACAAAGTTGACTGTAAATCTGCATGCCTTAAAACCAAAATGTAACTGCGAGTGTGATCCATCGTTAACACGAAGATGTTGATTTGGGTGGCTCTAACATAAAAAAACGCATCATATCTAAAAATACAGAATGTCAGAAATATGGTAAGGGTTAACAACCATGTGGTTAAGTTTAGGAAAAGATTGCAGTCACGGCTAATTAATAAAAAATCTGACACCCATCCACCATATCAATTTCCACACAGTTTTTACTTTTCACTAGTATTTATGAATGTAGAGCTCCTTTATACCTTGGCTTGAATAATTGAGATTCAAAATATATCACTAATACAGAATAGTTTCGTAAGACTGTAATTAAGTGTCCTTAAATGCACCACCAAGGACAGTTTAGAGAAAAAACAAACATCTTTCTCCAGCGAGTTTCAAGCCACTTGTGTATATCTTCATACATACAGCACCAGAGCCACTGCCCCCTCCCCAAAATGTTTGCTAACCTCCTCCCCCTTAAAACATGAGTGTGTAGCCTCCCTCTCCATTGGGATTTGGTAATAAGCGAGACAAATCCATCAAAGTTTCAGGCAGCCTGAATTTAAAAGCACTGCTGCATTGGGCACTAAGTGACAAAATCTAGCCTCTTTGACCACTCCTGTGCCTTTTCTGCTGCCAAACGGCTCAGGCGGCGGGTGCAGATGGTGATGCTGGGAAAGCAGTCGGGCCGTGGATTACACTGAAGATTAGATTAGGCAGAGGCAAGGCTTCCTGCGCTCCGGCAGCACCAGGGCAGATTGAAGTCCCTCAGAGCAGTCGACATTTTAACCTCAGAAGATGCTCCACCGGCTGCAGTGAAATTATGACCAGCCCTCCACCTTCGAGCCTTATCTATTACAGATGTGACTGTGTGGGCTGTTTGTGTGTGCCCGTACCTGCCTGTGCATACAGTGCATGTACATATACTGAGCAAAGGCATGTAAAGCTTCGTCAATTAGTGGCAATCGCTAGAGGATATTAATTGGCAGTTCATTTTTTTGTCTCAGACAGATGATTCTGCAAAACCATGGATTACTTTCAGTGTGTTTAATCCCAAGTTGTTTTTTTTTTACTAATTATTCCTGTCATACGTTAAGGTTTGGGAAAGATCATGGTGATGGTTAAACAAAACAAGCCATGGAAAAGAACTTCTGCGTCTTACAAGGAGGAGGAATGTCTTGGACATTGTTTAACCTTTTTTTTTTTTTTTTTTTTTTTTTACATCTGAAGAGCCTCTTCTGATTCTCTGTGAGTGTGCAGGCTTTTATTGTAATATTACAGGTCTGTTCACCTTGGCTACACACATTTGATACTACTTCATGGTGAGTCTTTCTGTGTTGGTAATTTTGTTTGGGAAGAGCAAACACTTTGTTTGTCACGGAGTCAGACATGCTATACTGCCATCCACCACCTCCACCTGAAAACCCTGAGTGGAGAGCAGATTGACGACATGCTTAAGGGAGCACACACTCTAAAGACTGTTAATTAATACATTAATATGGCCTTAACCGTAATTCCACTTTCATTTAGGTGGACAAGACAATCATTTGGATGGAGCCTGAAGAGTGTGGGCTGAATGTTTGAGACACAATCAGTTCAATAAAGTTTTGAAAAATATATGCTGCAAGCTGTATGGCAAAAGGCAAAGAAGAAAAAGCTAAATTTGGGTGAAATGCTGGATGGATGGAAGGATCATCATATCTGATACACGACTTTCTGAGACCTCTACATCATCAACGAGATCAATAATTACCTGAAACACCTATTGCATACAATCCATCACATGTTAACTGCCCAGTAGTGGATCATCAGTGGAATGCAGGAAGTAGAGGTCTCCTATTTACCAAATTCAAGATGGCTGCCTCCTTGTTGCGACCCACATGACTTACTACTCAGTTTGCTGAAAGTTATGGTAAAATGAAAATTTGTATTTTAATGATATTTCAAAATGAACATTTGCTGGATTGAAGTAGTATATAATTACTAAAAAGTATGTCATTTATTTTGTCATAATATAATGTTGAAAATGTGTACAGTAGGTATTTACTTTACATTGGCTGTATCCATGAATAAATGGAACTATCCCACCCAGGAAATATTGTTACAACACAAATCCCCAGTAAACATGTCTGCCTCACAACACAATGTGTAAATAAAAAGACAGGAAGAACATTTCTCTGGTGGACACAAATGCCTTTTGTTATCTGTAACGGAATAAAAGCTGTTTCGGGTCGCGAGAAAACAACAGACGAGACATTAATAGTTTTGGCATCCTCTTTCTTTATTTCAGTGCTGTTCATTATTATTATGACATATTTTTCTACTGAAAAGCTTCACGCAGACATGAGGATCCCTGGGAGGCTGGAGCCTTGGTTCAGTTGATGGGCGAAACTCTCATTGTCAGCTCATTTGCTAAACTATTCTGCCTCAAATGTGCCCATTCACTCAGTCTTTGTTTATGTTCTCTGCTTCTCCCTCTCTCTCTTTATCTCTTTTTCCTTCCTGCATGAAATGAATGCTAATGAGTATTACAGAAGCCATTTTCAAATGCTAAGGGTCCATGAGTGGGCTGTGCAACTTCCATTAGTGGCATTCACAGTGAGCCACTGTGGCATTAAAAAGAAAGAAAGACAATTTTATTTTACAGAGTAATTGCCTCTCAGTTATCAGAGGAATTGGATGTTTGGTTTATAGTTTCAACTGTAAATAATAGTTCACAACCTCAAAAAATCACTTAACTCCACATGAAACAGCTTTTTAAAAATGTGTATTATTATTAATTTTTATGTTGTTTCTATTTATTTTATGTGCAGCCTCCCCTCACTAAACTCTCATACAGGTATACTGCCTTTGGTCATCATTAGTGATGTGAAAACATCAGATATTCACACAGTCAAAGAAATAAAAAGTGTGCATCATAGTTCAGTAATAAAATCCTAACGAACTGCGGAGCATCTCTCCTGCATGGCTGCTAGCAGCACCCTCAGCTGAAGGCGGACACACACTGGACAACAGTGGAGGACCAGCGTCAGCGTCTGGTTCGCGAGTAGTTTAGTGGCACGAGAACATCAGTGCAGCCGGCAGGAGCAAAGGTACAGATGCAGGTTGTGCCTTGCGCTGCTCTACCCTGTATTCCCATCAACCCTCCCTGTTTCCATTACAGTACGGTTTGCAGTTTGGTAACTTTAAGACAAGACTCGGTTTGTAAACGTTATAGCCTGTTATGCTGTGTTCCTCTTGGCTGTGTTGTCTATATTTGCAGTGTGTTTTGTTTTGCTGCATATGTGTTGACAAATGGGAGCTGTTTCTTAAAGAACAACAGTTTCTGACAGCCAAGACTCAAGATCTCCAATTCTTTGTATTTTCCTCCAGTTCCTTCCCTTTTTCCTTTTGTCTTTCTGTGTTCATGAAGTAGAGTCATAAAGCCAGAGGAGAAGTGCAAATGTCAAATTGAATTGGATTTTTTAATTTTTATTTTGCCTCACTTCGCTCCACCTAATGTGAATTTGTGCATCCACTCGTGTGTTTGCATTGGCACTGTATGAAATCACACTGAGTTACCCTTTTTTGCCTTATAAGCAACAAGTCATACCTTAATGACAAAATAGGTGATTTGATTTGTTGTGTATGAGTGTTTTCTAATCTTCCACCTCTAAAGCTTGCTCAAGTTTAGGCAACTTTAACTACCTGGTTGAAATGGGCGGAAGATTGTGTTCATGGTTAAAAGGAACCAGCGTTGATTGTTGCTAGGAGACAGGATGCAGAGGTCACTTGTCAGGACAGCATAAACGTAGGTTACACAAACTCTCGTTTCAAAGTCCAACTCAAGTGAGAACTTTAATGTAACCCACTGTAACAACCTCTGAAACAAGATTAGTTTTTATACTGTGCAGGTTGCGTCCTTGAATTGAAGTTTCTTGGCCTGAAACCTGCTCTCTGTCATCTGTCAGAGAAAGGTTTTGCCAGTCTCTGCATCCTCACCTCAGGCCTGCATGAGCTGAGCGGTGTCTGAGGTGCAGCAGAGCATGATGTGGACCGTCTCTGAAGACTGTGGAGACTTTGTTGTTGCAGTAGATTGATGAGGTTTATTTAGAGAGAAGCACTGTGAAAGCTGGGAGACGGAGAGAGAAACACAGAGACAGAGAGGGAGGAAGAAGTAAAGGGTGATAATAGATTTTCCAATCTGAGGGGGAATTAGTTGCTACATAGAAGATGTCCTGTGTGGAAGGATGGGGGGAACAAGAAGGAATGTGAGAGGAAAGATAAGCATCACTCTGCCTTTCACTGTTGCAAGGCAGATAATCTAATGACATTAGCTACTGTCAATCACTAGTTAAAAGCAAACAGTCAGCAACTGTTTCAGATGAAACGCTTAAAGCCACGTTCTAATTGATATTCTTTTTTTTGGTGAAACAAGCTGGGCATGAAAAGAATTACTACAAAAAAAAGTTTAATAGTTTCCCCTGCCTAACGAAGAAGCCAGAAGAAGCTAGTAAATAAATAAGCTGCAGTGACCATTTTCTGCTCATACTGCGCACTGTCTTTCTAACAACAGTGAGGAGTGCTGGACAGATAAATATGATGCACAACATTCTTCAAACTCACTAAATTAATAAAGAATGGCATACCCAGAAGTACCAACACAACTGGATCGTTTTGTTTTGGAAGATATTCACCCAAGGGGCTTTTTTAGTCTAGTTCGGCTTCGTTTATGAGGCGTTCCAGGTATGGTCATTTCTGTTGGTTTATTCCCATAATGTGAGTCACGTGACTCAGCAAATCCAATTGCCTTTGACTCAGTATTTCTAGATATACCACCACATGGATGACTGAGAATCTTAATAGAAATTAAAAAAGGCACATCCCTTGGCTAAAACAATGTCTCCAGTCCTTACTCAACATCCACTCCCACCGTTCTGGAGACTTTCCTCCATGCATTTACATTTGTCCTTCAATAATGCATTATAGATAATTGGGAAAATGCAGACGGTTTCTTTTTTCTGTGGAGGAACAAGTCAAATTTGGATCTCTTTAAAAGCAGCAACACACACCAAGCAACTGTCAGCTCCCATTTGCATGATGCTGATAACATTTCTACCTCTGTGCTCATTCAAATAAATGGGGAGGAGTAACTCTGCAAGCTATTTCAATGCCAGTTGACATTCACCACGAAGATGACAGCAGTGTTGAGTTCACAGCGCACTGCTGACTGTAGGATATTTGGATGTTGAAGTCAAATTGCTAACTTTCTCTGTCGATTTGATACACACTAAGGTTGAGGCCTTTTTCCTATTGTGAACATGACTCATGAACCATTTTGTGATTGATCTTTTACAAATTTCCATTCAAGAATAATTCCGGCTTATTACAAATTGAGTCTTATTTTAGTAGTTTAGACCATTGTAGCTATAAGTCATGATTACATTGTACTCGCCAAGTTAATTGCTGAGATCTGAGTTCACAACTAGCACCAGCTGTCGACAATCAGACAGGTTGCAAAGTCAGCCTAGCCAGATATATTAAACCACTTTATTTGGAGGCAAAACCAAAACTGAGTGTACCGAAAATGTCCATAATAGGGTTATTGCACAGGACAACTGTATGCGTATGCACACATTTAACAGTTTGGGCAATACATTTACTGTTCATCTTTGTTTCTCTTCCAGATAAGTTTGCCCAATGAAACGATGGCCAAATCTAAGAAAATAAGACGAAAGTTGTTAAAAAAAAATGATTAACCCTGTAAGAAGCCTCAGCAAAATACCCAAAAGTGAAATTTCATGTAGTCATGTGCGCCTCAGCGCTACTTCATGTCATCGCTTTGTCTCAAAAATGTGATTCAATCAGACTTGCACAAACCTGATGTTTTCCCCATCATTATGTTCTCTGCAGTTTTTCACAGAGCAATTCATGTTTATGTAAACAACATTTGCACAAAGGTTATTTATATATTTTCTGGTATGTTGCTGCTCATATAGGGCTTGAGGTCAGATCGGTAGGCTGGATTTGCAGGGAAGGAATCTCTCTCTTTCTGTTAATATTGCATCCTTTACCCCATTATTCTCATTGGACCACAGGACAGGGAGATAGAATAGGAAAAAGAGGAAGCGAGAGGGGAGTCATTGGAGTACATGCATTATGTATCATATCCTACAGTGAAGAAGACAGCGCTGCGAGTGGGAACAAGAGCAGCCAGCAGTGCACCGAGGTGAATGCAGTGAATGCTAATGAGGGAGCTGCATTCGCTGGAAGGTACATCTGATTAAAAGCACAAGTCATGGTGAACACGGCACAGTGGTGTTATCAGTGAAAACACACAGACAGTAAAGGATGTCATATCAAAAAAGAGATGAGTTTTTGAGGTATTTTTGGCTCAGCTGAAGATAAAGATCTGATTACTGATAAAAGAGCTGAGTCACTGATGTAAAGGATTCCAAAATGTGATGTCTCCAATTTGTTCATCAGTTGATTGTGGCTAAAGACAGTTTTCTTTAACCACACAAGGTTTGGATCTATTGTATAATTAGTCTTTTATGGCCCAGCTTCACACCGACACATTAGCATACACAAGGTCAAGTGATTCTCGGTGGGCTGCATTCATCTACTGCTTTGTGATTTTAAGCTCCACACACTACCACATTTGTTTCCGACAAAAAGTAAGTCTATCAGAAATAGGAACCTCTCCACAAGGATAATTACGTTAACTTGAATTAAGTCAAACGTGTTCCTTTTGCAAGGACAGACCTCTTTCTGTCTGTCTTTCCATGCGCCTTTCAACCAACGTAGACGAAGAACATATATATCTCCAAACCACATGACATTTTCCTTTCTGCTATGTTGCCAAAACATATAGATCGGGTTCCAGGATGAATACATTTCCAGGGTCTAAAGATCCTGTAATACAATAGGTTTAAATAGTATTACAAAATGTCTTCAATCCTTCACAACTGAAAGATTTCCTCCATGGTAGAGTGCAGGACAAACATCCAGCTTCTTCAGGTTCAATTTTAAGGCTGCCAACATATCACAGCTGTTATATACATAAACACAATGGGACCACAACAATATAAGCAAAATTTACAATTTAAAGTTGTAAAGGAATAAATAAAGTATCAATATCAATGATAGAATCTCAACGCTCTCCAAATTTTCTCTTCTGTTCTCTTACTTTATTTTGTTCTTAAGATTGTACACTATTTCATCCAATAAAGAGTAGCCTAACTAAAAGGGGAATAAAAGCTCTCCTAGCTAGCTAGCTTGCTGTTAGTTAACAAGTTAGCTTGGTTGCTAACGGGACACAGTTTACTCAAAAGACATATTTGTGCAGTAACAGTACCAGAGAGTCCTGTCTCTCAACGGTGTGCAAATCATTCCACTGTAATGGAGCAGTTTATAGAGAAATGCTTACATAGAGGTGGATGGTGCAACGCAGCTAACAAGCTACGATAGCTTCCTCCATTTTGAACTTTTCGGCCCTGTTCCGTCAAAGGTCAGCACTGTCAAGACGGCTTGCTTCTGGGTTATAGTCACCGATCACCGAAGCTGAAAAATGTGGGCGGATTTATTTCACCCCCATGACATCCACTAATCACAGCCAATCCATTGAAATGAATTGATTTTGCCACAGCATTTGGGCAGTTTAAATGGTGGTGTGACCAGGCAATAATAGGTATTGTAGATGTATTGACAAAGATGAAAACTGATGATGGATGAAAATACTTTGACACAATTCCTACAACCCAGATGATGATTAATTACAGCACAGTAACTGCAGCCACTGTATGAGCCGGACCACGTAACTTTTTCCACTCCACTTCCTGTTGAGATGTCAGCTGTAATCCCCGGAGACTGGAGAGAGTCTGAGGGAGCAGATCTGAGAGTGTGATTACTGAGCAGCCAAACTGCCCGGCCGCAGTACAGCTTAGGTGCAGCTGATGCCAGTATGCATACATTTTAGTCCAATTAATGCCATCATACCTAGTTTTATGTCAGTTTTATTTCATATTTCAGGGCTCAAGATTAATTAAAATTGAAATTTTAATGAGTGATTATTTTAATTTAAATGTCAGTTATTTTGGCTAAGGTTACATTAACATTTTGCTCACATTTTCAGTTTCTTTACTGTCAAAATGAATACATACTGACACAGTGCATTCATTTTAGTGCAAATGATACATTCATTTAACATTTACATTTATACAAAACACCAGTAAAGAAACATGTATGGTTTGGTGTTTGGTGGATAAAACTCTGAGGTGACTTGCTCTTTAAATGACGTCAGCTAACCAGCTTGATCCAGGTAAAAAAAAAAAAAAAATGAAATCAAAAGACAATAAAGGCTGTGATTCAATATTGAAAGAAACACTTTGGTGGTAAAGCTCAAGGAGAGGTGACACCCTAAAGAAGGTTTTCAGTCCATTCACCTATAAAGATGTAAAGACATGGCCTTTGCATAACAGAGTGCAACTCAACAGCAAGAATGAGCTTTTGATATTTTATTCACAGTGCACATTACTTCTAAAAGCCTCATAATACCATTATAATGGATTCATAATGCACTGCACTCTCCAATGGATCTTTCTAATGACATACTTATGTAACTCTCATATTGTATGAGGTACTTATAATGCTATGTAAAAAAAAATGTAAAGGCAAAATCATATATCTCATCCGATTTGAACAAAGAACCTTTGCAAAATCATCTTAACTCAAGATCCTATTGCTAGCTTTTTAAAGAGCTTTCAACTACTTATAGGACTTATAGGAACTTATAGGAATACTGCTTGATTTGCAGCTACCTGGACTGCCGTCTGTGTGCTCAAGGGCAGCTGCTTTTATTTGCCACGTTTTGAGTTTTTCCTGCAGCAAGCCAAAATGGCAGCTTTTGCAAAACACTCAGGTTTCACGGGAGCAGCAGCTTCTAATGTGAGTGAAAACCCTGAGACGGCTGGGAAATAGCAGAGCAGGACTACAACAAGACCGGCCTGTCTGTCGCTGTTTCTCCAGTTCCCCCATGTCTCTTTTATGATTTTCAATTTCATTTCTTGGTTTCTCCCCCCACCCCTCCCCTTTTCTTAACTTTGCTTCAATATTCAGGTGAGTAGCACGTATTTTTCACCTGCTTAAATGGAAAGTCTCAAAAGTAAGTAAAAAATAATGTGAATGCATCAAAGAAGCAAACACACTGATCTGAATATCTAACTATATGCTCGCTCTCTGTTTGTGCCACACATGAGCTTGTTACACTTGAATACTTGATGCCTTATTTTCATGTTTTTTTCCTTTTTTGAAGTTTCTATAATTATATCATTGTGTTGGAAACTGTTTTCCACTGTCAGTACGCATCTTGTTTTGTTCCGCTCTCTCCTTAGTTTGTTTGTGTTTCTCAGCAACAGAAACCTTCGTTTTTCAGCAGAGCCAGGTGAAATTTTGCCTCAAAGCTACAAAGGAGGCACTTTGTCGAGGCTCAGTGGAAGCAAGCGTCTCCCTGCTGGTACATGAAAACATTATCTGGTAATCTCTGCCCGTTGGCACAGACAGTTATTCATGAGCACTTAATAATCTTTTGGATAACCCTCCTGCTGGCTTTTCCGTTTTTTTTCTTCTTCTCAGAGTAGAAATGTGAATTGACTGCTGGGGTGATTGTACTCCGTGTGGTTACTATTAAACAGATAAACACTGTGTGGCTCATGTACAGTGTCATTATTCAAAAAAAGACAAAAACAAATCTAATTTTCATGTTGAATTTAGTTGAAAAATTTAATGTTCCACTGAAGTTTGATAAAATCCTGCAAGAAAATAATAACCCGTGACTGCTTGTGTTTTCTAATCTACTGCCGTCATGCTTGAGGTCTGGTTAAGTTTAGGCAACTAAAACTTCTTGGTTTAGTCAGAGACACTTACGTCAAGGAACTGACCATTTAGAGCCAATATACAGTTAGATTTGGCAGAAAAGGCTCTGCTTCAAAGATCCAACAGTCAACAGTTTGACTCAACAAAGATCTTCCTCAGACAGATTAAGATACGTGAAGAACTAAATCAATTATCCACATCCATGCATGACACAGAAGCAGGGCATCACGGCCATTTTATTTATACGGCATTACTTCCTGGTGGAGATGTGTTGTTTCCACAGCAACCTGTCACACAAATACAAATGAATCTGTATGGTTTTAAAAAGAGCTCTGTTCAAGCAGGCACGTCATCTTGTCACGATAAAGAGTTCCTCCTGTATCAGTCATCTTTAACATGTTACCCACGTAGAATGATATCACCCAGAGTTCGATTATACAATGACAATCGGGGGGGTCAACTTTTTCTCCAGGGCGTAAAGGGAACCCATTACAGCTTAGGCCTGTGCTTCACTTGTCACAATCTAATTCAGCAACTCTAATGGGTAAGAAATTAAAGTCTGTTAAACTCGCTAGCTAGCTATCTACTTACATTAACCTACAGCGTCTCCATTGGCTTGCGCGACGCATGCGCGCAAGCCAATGACTGCAATTCAATTCAACAACAGACATTCAACATCAAGGTTAAGAAATGGTATGGTCCACTTTAGGGATGTCTGAAATTGTATTACAAGATTCTTCCAGGCATGAATACAGAAAATATATTGTAACCTGTTGTTTTTACCTTTTTTGGAGGTGTCCAAGTCTTAATTAGGAGGTCAGACCCCCCAATCACCCCATCATAATTCGAACCATGAAATCACAGCTGATCAACACATCACACTCCTCGATCCTAATGGAAACAGAAGAGTTGTGGAAGCTGGCTAATTAACACTTGATCTCACATAACAAGGAAAAATATATATTTTTTATAAAGTCAGTGCAGGTGATTTTTTAAACTGAATGTCAAACTAGAGGCAAAACAACATTCAGCTTGTATGAGCCTAAATAAATCCTTGCACAGTAAATCATTTGCATGCAGTTGCATTTGCCACACGATGCATTAGCAATGCTAAGATGCAGCAGTAATGGATTCCCTCATTTGAAGGGAATGAACTTTGATGGGAGGGCCGCACATTTGACTCATTACTTTTGGTGGGTGGTGGGCAGTTTCTTTACATCAGTCATTATGCTGAGCCATTAGGCTGCAGGAAACAGCACATACCAGCTGTGACATTATGTTTGCAGATCCTAGCAGAGTGAGCAGTGGCTTTCCTCCAGCGGGCAGGCCTCTGCTGTCACTTTCGTTTCTAGATATGGCACTTAAACAAGGAGAGGAGCTGAACCATCGCCTTCACCGGAGCAATATTTCCAACCAGCCCTCCTCCTCTTGCTCCTTTTCACTGCTATCTGTCCTGTCATATGTTTACTTCTTCACGTGATTTACATTCGCTTGCTATTGTTCTGGAAGATTGCAGGCTGCACAGGCACTCTGATTCAACAAGACTCTCCCCACAGCTTCTCCTTCCACAGTGATTCATTTACTGTCTAATATTTACTCCATCAGAGGCAGGTGCTGCCAGAAAGGAAGATTTACTGTAGATTTAAAGTCCCTCTCCGCAAGCATTTCTCAGGCCAACTCTCTCTAATGACACACACACACAAACGCACACACACACACACACACACTCACAACAACACACAACAAATCAACTTTTATACAGGCTAACACGGTTGCCCATCACTCTTAAGTTATGGGCCCCTGTAGTCCCGCCCCCTCTCCTAGCTAGCCTCTGTTCCACTAGCTTCTGTAACTCAATGTATTTTCTCATGGAGAGTTTCTGTCATCAGTCTTAATGAAAAGTCGAAACATGTTGGTGAGGTTTTCTGCCCATACTTTTAGATTAATGAGTATCTACTTCTGTAACGACAGAAAAAAAAAAAATCCCCCTATGCAGACAGGCAAAATATTCTGCAATGAAGATAAAAAAATCTGCCAACATTTCTTGAAACCAGCATAAAAATCAGAGAAATTCAATGCAAACTTCTTTTAAAGACATGATATAGGTAATGAAACTGAAACTTAAAGATAAACAAAATTTGAAAGTTGAAACAAAATGTTTAAAGTAAAAAGTCAATTGAAATAAATAAGTAAAGACGCTTGGGATATGAACGTGACACTTTATTTAATGTTGTAATATGTCTGTTTATATCTGCACACATTGCAGTATATATATTTATTTTACTACTGTTTACAAGCTATTAAACCATCACAGTATATATATTTTTGTGCATTACCTGTCTACATTCTGTTCCTACCTGTCCATGACCGGTTCTCATTAAGCATATACATTTACTGCATCACTGCACAACCTGTCTACATTACAGTTTATTCATTCCATCATTACTGTACACCAGTCTACCTCAGTATTATATTATATTTTATTCCTATATTTTAATGCTTTACTTTTTATGTCTTTGCCTTAGATTTATTTTTCTCATTTTACTTGTGTGACCTTTTGTACATTTTGTCTGAGCATCGTTGGAGGGAGCCTGAGAACAAGAATTTCATTGCCAGTGACTGCTTCACTGTAATTGTTGTGCATATGACAAACAAAGAACTTAACCACGTCTTGTACCCTGAGACAAGTTTAATGATATGATGGAAATGGTGCTTGATAAGATTATACATCCATTGTTCAAGGTAAAACCCAACGTTAACAGATATATTATTATATTGTCAACGTGCTGTATATTTAACCGTCACACAACCAACTCTGCAATCATACAACTGGAAACACTGATAAAGGGCACCGCCATTCTTGTGACAAGAGTGGAGGGTGACCTCTTTCAAACAGACTATCCCACTGTCTTTATTAACCTCTTCCAATAGGACCTCCTCAGGTAAAAGTTTTCGAGTTTTTGACTTTGCTAGTGGCATTTTTAGAATGAACTTTTAATGAAGTGCATGAAGTCCCTGTTTTGCTTGTATCTCGTGCTCATCTAGCACACGCGTGAGGACACAAACATATGCACGTGAGCATTCAGATGACGACTGCAGGAGGAGGTAATGCAAATGCGCAGTGCACGCTTGCTATGAGATGTCCTGTAGTTTCAGCTGTTTCACTGGTCAACCGTGGGTGGCGGTAAAGTGCCAAGAAACATAGCACTGCATCAGCAAAAGGCAGGGAGGAAGAAGACTGCTAGCTATCACACATGGAAGTAAACAGTGCAGGCTTTAAAATATTTTAAAAAATCAGCTTTACAAATGTTTTATGAGGAGGGAAATGCGTTCAACATGTGAATGTGAACCGTGTATGTCTACAAGAAAGCTCCACAGGGTACCTTTTAAACCACACAGTCCCTGAACAGGGCCCAGTGCTCTACTCTGGACAAAATGTTAACCCTCTTCTCCTGACTCACCTTGAAGAAGCATCAGTAACGGTGCTTTCACGCCTCCTTTTGACTTAATTCCAATAGAAATCTCTGCTCAACATTAATAAAGCAAATCTGTCCCACAACACAGCACTCCAGCAGTACAGGCTTTTAACAAATAATGAGTTTAAAGCATAAAAGTGACATGAAACGGAGCGGAGCAAACAGCATAGTACATGTTCATTTGTAAAATCTGGATGTTTGACCTTCTCTCTTTATCACAGTCTGCATCTCCTGCTTACTCTCTTTGTCTTTCAGTCAGCATGCTGCTAATCACTTCATCAAGGCCTTAATAGCATTAAATGGTTGCCTGAAGCGGGGACAGTTAAAATATCTCAGTGGTGCGCTGAAAAGAAGGCAGTGAAACCAGATCCTTTAACAGCTATAGTACAAACTCTCATTAGAAGATCAAGGCGGCACAATTTCATTAAGTGTACCAAAAAGGTTTTAATTAACTGATAAATCCTGATATAAAAGTACAACTCCTGCACTAACTTTTCTTTTCACATTTAATTTATACAGTTTGCTCCTGCAGAAAATGCAGCTGAGGTCAATTTTCCAGTTCTTTTCCAGACATCTGCCTCCTCCTCTGTCTAAACCCTGCAGTATCACTCTCTAATGTTCATTCCTTCTCTCCTTGAGGCCGGTCATTGGAGGTAACAGCATGTTGCTAATCACTTCATCAAAGCCAGAGATGCATGTAACAGCTTCCTGAAGTGAGGGCAACAACAAAATCAGATTTATTCAGTAAACAAAAAGGGTGAAGGCGCATGCTGCCAACTTGGAAGGCCATTGCCATGAAGTGCTGTTCCAAAATGTATTATCCTATAATTAATCAATATTTTTCATGCATTTAATCAAATGTGCCCTGTGTTATGTGAAAACGCAGAGAAATCTCTCCAAGTCTGCAGCTCAACAGAGCCTTTTAGCCTTTTATAGCTCATTGTTTATTAGCACATTGTTCGGTCTCAGCGCTCTCATCAACCTCGTTTCCAGGAGCTGTATTCACCAAACAAGCTCTGATAAAAACCTCTGTACACTACTTACCCAGCACCAAAAGGCAGACAGGCAAAGTCAGCGTTGACCTGGTGAAGAAAGTGGAACATCTAGCCGTTAATGAGCCAGATATTTTTCTCAGGAGTTGGTGGAGACCAAATCAGAGCTAAAAAGAGATTGACTGCTATGCGCTACATGCTAACCCCGGCTGATGTAATCTGGGCATTTTTAGTCCTTGATCAGATCACTGATTTAGACGCATGCAGTTGTCTGAGAGCAGAAACAGAAAGACAACGCTTGTGTTGTGGGATGAGCTTCACTGAAACACAACATGATGACTCTCAGAGCACATTGAAGGTGATAGAAATGTGTTTCTTAATGCTGCTGCTAAATGGAGACACTGGCCATGTTGGTGAAAGGTTGATAAATAGCGTTTTGGAAAAGCTCATTAGCCTGTTTACTGCCTGTGCTACAACTTAACACCAATGCTCATTTTTGTTTTGTGTTTTCACATGTATCTCTTCACCTCCATCATGTCTTGTCTGCCTGTTGAGCCATGCATTTTGCAGGCAAATGGACGGGCCACTTGAGCTCATGATCCCCACAGCTTAAAGCCACCATCTCCCAGCGTTACTTCCACACACATGCACACATGGCCCTGCTAAAAGGTCACTTCTGTTATTAAAGGTTGTTTTTCCCGTCAGTGCTCCTTTATTAGATAAAAAGGCAGAGTGTGACAGGAGAGATGGAAAGAAGCGCTGCAACAAAGTTCACTTGTGTCTGCCTGCTGGAGGTTCCTGGTGGGAGCCCAACCATCAGAGCCCTGACATCTCCATAATAGATATCCTCTAAATGGCAGCAGGAAACAGCGAGCCAACCTTTACTTCGTCTTGGGTGTGGAGAGAGAGAGAGAGAGAGAGAGAGAGAGAGAGACGCAAGGTGGCTTATTGTTTTCCTATTCTCTGTCTGCAGAGGATGATTATGGATATACAATACTGGTGGCATATTTTCATGATGGATGGCAGAGCCAAGGCGGGTGACTATCCTGCTGGTATTGTGCGCTTGCTAATTAAATGACAAATTGTCATCCAGGAAATGTGTATTTGTCCCTGGAGTTGTCAACTTTTTTCTAATTTGTTACTGTTGTGTTATTGTCTGTGGGTGTTATGCAGGCAGACATGGAGGTGTGTATGCACATGCGGATTTACCCTCATGGATTTGTTTTCTCTCCTTTGTCTTAATTGATGTATTTCACCTCATGCATTAAAATGCCATCAAAAAGCTGCATCGATAAATTGGAGGCTGTTGTCTATGTGACCAGGCAGCTGATCTTATAGGAAAACTGTACATATATATATCAAAAAAATGCCATTTTCTCATGAGTATGTCTGACAAAATGTATGTGGATTCAAAATGGGTGTTTTATTTTATATTCTTTCTCATTAAAGTCAGTGAAACCATGCCTTAATGACCCACCGATTGCTTTCTGTAGCTACTGTTGTGGATTGCAATCTGGATGGCTGTGTTACTATTGTCCAATCAATTGCCTCTATCTGTTGCCCATTTCCAAGAGAAACATATGATCTAACACCACTTTGAAAGCAGCATATAATGTATAAAGCGTTCATTACACAGTGAGATTAATCTGAGTGCTTGCACAAAAGAAATCCCTTTAAATCACACCAACATCACTAATGCGTGGCTGAGCTGCATGAAATACCCAAAATAAAGGCCTTTTCACAGCAAGTCTGAAACATATACAGTATTTATAGTCTGTTAAAAAAAAGGGTATGATTTAATTACATTAAACTCCTCTCTCGCCATGCTCAGGGACTTTTTCCAATGTAGGTGATTTATTTTTAAGTCACTGTTGGCTTTGCAGCAACACCCACTGAATGTGCATCCTGTAGCTTTTACTTGCCCTGGCTAAAATCGTTAGCATAGCATTGGTATAGATCTAGATCTAAAAAACGGCATTGTGGTACCACTATTTTCTTAATTTTGTTACTTTTTGGGGGGGTTAGCATATCTAAAACATACTGTATATACTCCTGAGTGTAGTCTCAACCAGGGCCCCCAAGACTTTTCTCAAATCTTTACCTTCTTTGTGGTTAAATACTGCAAACCTATTCAAGCCTCTAAAACCTATTCAGCAGAAAGAGTCCAGTCTGACAAGGGAATATTACTCTCTGGTTGAACTGCTCACAATCAAAGACAACCAGTATGCACCTGTGACAAATAGGCATTGCTTTGTTTTTTTTTTAAAGGTTATCAGTCAAAACGATTGGGAATCAGGCCAATAATATCAGTATATAAACATGTTTTGTCCTTCTTTCAAGGCTCAAAGCATATGGCACGCAGCAAAGGACAAGTTAAGTATTTATCCTCCCCGTGCCCGAAATAACAAGCTTTGTGGGTCAGATCAATCACACTGATGAAGGCGGTCAAATGAAACAAGCTGTGCTGTAGTTGTACTGCAAGTGAAGAGATTGGTTTCAACATGGTTTATTAGCTGCACCTGCACACTGGATGGTCCTCAGGCCAGCTCCTCTGAACTGCAGTAAGTCCAAGAAGGGATCCATTTCCTCTAATCAGAGAAACCTGTAGTGAATTCACTTTATAAATATACACGTGATGGTATAGGAGCAGAGCAATAATGACCCCTAGATCATGCTGATGTGTAATACATATGCTGCTCCTCACATAGATGAGCCCATTAATTTAAATGAGAGAATCCATTACAGCAGCAAGGCCCTACAGCAGCATTTAGAGATGCATATGTGGACTGAACTGAATGGGTTTTTCTTTTTTTTGGTCTTATTTTTTCACCATCTCACCAGTGCATACAAGAAAAAAATATGATGTAATACTCAAACCTGGGCAGTTTCTTCTCAACTCATTAGAGATATATTATCATTGTGCAGAACTCAGACACTAACACCTTACATACATAAATACATACATTTAAAATCAGGTCTGATTTAAATGTTAGAAAGTTAACAGAGCACAAGATTTACAGTGTATGTTAGAATGCAGGTAGAGAGTGGGAGTGTCACCTGTTGCCAAACTGGTATGTAAACTCAATGAGATTTTGACAGGAGATAAAGAAAATATAATCTAGTCACCCAAGAATCTCAGAGATAATATAATAATCTGTGGATTGTGGGTAATGGTGGGATATAACAATCACACATGTCGCCAGATCTCTGTCTTGTCAAGCTCACAGTGGTCTGACATTACTGAGACCTTCAAAAGTCCTGGCACTTTTCACTTCACATGGCTGTGAGTTTGGAAATCTAATAATTCTCATCTGATGGTTTGTTTTTGGTCGGGTACAAACAAGCAAGACAAAAACAGTTTCAGATACGGACTATGTGTACGGACTGCTTGAAAATGTCCTAACTAACTAACATGTTAATGCTTTCTTATTTTATAATCCTTTTTAAACTCAGAGTACATGTTTTCATTTTTTTAGGTGGCAGCTTGCTTCTGTTTTTTTTGGTTTTACAACCTTCATCTGCATAATACACACACACTTAAACTACAACTATTTTCTGCATCAGTTTTTTCTAGTACATGTTGTTTCCCTTCTTTGTGACTTAATGAACAAGAAGGTCTAGTGCAGCATTAAAACAACAAAAGCATTATGTTAATTTTGTTATCCATAAATGAGTCATTTATTGGGGACACAATGAACTATGTGCTGTCATTTGTGAAAATCATTTCACCACAGAAAGGCTGAGGGCTGTTTGAGCTCCAGTCTCTTGTTGGGTGCTATAATAGTGATGTATGTTTGAATGAATCTGACCTTCTACACTATTTAGTGCTGTCTGGAGGAGTTTTTCCTTTTTTTTTCTCCCTCCATGAGATAAACTCTAGCGGAGCTTCACAGTCTGCTGCTGGACAAAATGGCATTGAAGCAGTTCATCATGGCAGGTTAACTAGCATCTCCCGTCTCACTGTGACACCAACTTCACACAGTTCAATACTTTACTGCTGCACCAAATACATCTCTCCAGTAAACCAGAAAGCGGCTTTAAGTCTTGGCTGTCTGGCAGGACTGTTTATAGGATGAGAGTCCAAGCCAAACCCAGAAAATACAGAGGAAAAGTCTGGAACGCTCATAAATACATTTGACACTAAATTAAACTGAATTGGGGAGCTAATTAAATACAAATAATTAACAAAGACGCGTGTGAACAGAGAGGGAGATGTGTGACAGAACAAGTGACATTCTGAATATTTAATATTACAAGTGAGCAGTAACTCACTATCTCGCTTTTCCAGGCTGGCACCTCCGCTGTGAAATACCTCTTTTTACTGTAACCTTTGCAGAGTAACAGCTTCGTTCAGTGGATGCCTGGTCTTCTGTAAAACTCCCCGCTTCCCTCCACACTCCATCAGAAAAAGATTCATACTGAAAATGTATTAATGTCATGAAGACATCAGGAACATTAGCAAATTATTGGTTTCAAAAAGATTTTTTTTCACTTAGGCAGGCAAATGTGGAAAGAGGCGATTCTCCAGCCTGTGCACCGACAGGTGATGCTTGATCTTGCATGTTACACGAACGCACGTGCAAGAGATTTACTGAAGCAGAAATCTTTTGACTGCTTTCGCCTTATGCTACCCATGATCAGGGGTTATATTGATGGACCAATAACACAACTGCACACTACTGAGTCATATAATAAAATCTGAATGTTAATAAGTAAGTTCATTTCATGACTCCACAACAATTACAACATATCCAGTATCCAGGTGTAGGTTGGAAATTGAATATTCTTCTTCATATTTTCTGTATATGCATTAAAAAGTGCAACTAGACCCTTTAACGAGTTTGTACCTGCATATTTCACATTCCTTGTGTCAAGCACCTTTTGTCAATAGAGGCCACAATGCCACTTAAACCTCAAGTCCTCCAAATGAAATGACAAAAGATGTCCTTTGTAATTCTCTGAAAAACTACATATGTAAGTATTCTCTTATCTGACACCCCTGTCATCGTTTGTCAGTGCCTTCTAAAACCGTTACAAATCACCCTTGCAAAGATGAATCGGTTACTACTTCACTGACGTTAGGGGGACCACCATGTTTGTGGTTAATAGAACTTGGTTAAGGTTGTAAAACAATTGTGGTCACGTGTCTTGTTGGTTGGGGCAACAGGAAATGAACAGCGGCCTCATGAATCACATCTTACATTTTGTTGAGCCGTCCACCCACCCAAACTTCCTGGACTTTGTGACTCTACAGCAACGTCACACTACTTTCTCCTTTACTTCAGACGGACGAGCATCATCATTCCTTCAGCATATGGAGGTTTTTGCCACTTTGATGTAAACATATGTCGTTAATGGGCTCTGAAACAACTGATGCCATCCTTTATTTATTTATTTTTTTTTACATCACATTCATTTGGCAGACGCTTTTGTCCAAAGCAACTTACAATAAGTGCATCGTTCAAACCACATAGGAACAAGAGCTCGATATCATCCAAATTCGGAGTGTATCCCTTTCAAACAAATGACTAAAAGCATGTTCGGTGCTACAGTACAAGTGCTTAAAGATTTTTTTTTTCTTGGAGGACAGTCTCCAATTACACCCCACATAATAAAAGTGTTGGACCCCTTTAACAACATACTGATCATTGAGCAGTTCTTAAAGCCTTATCAGTACATATAATCAAATTCTACCTGTAGGTGGTGCTAGGTAAAACACCTGTAACCTTGAAAGCAGGAATGTGCCTGGTAGAGTTCATGGCAATCTGCCAGAGTTTTCTTGAGTAAAAGTGATGGTGGTGTGAGAGGAAAGATCAGGGGGTCGCCAAAGTGATTAGGCAAGGACAACATTTTCACCGGAGATAGGAGGACATGCCCCCCCTCACTTTTCATGCTGCCCTAAAATTTGCTTTGTACTTAGCCTGGACGCACATGCTGCTAGTGAGGCAAAAATACAGTCAGTGTTCGCAGGTGTGGTCACAAGTTATTGGCTACTCTGACTTTATTTGCTCCTCATGTTCACCAGAAAACCAAACAGCTGTCCATGACGGGTGAGCAGGTCTTGCAAAAAGGCACTTTAAATTTCATAAAATGCCTGTGAAAAATGTAAAAATGATGGTCTTTTCATTACATTTCACCCTGTTCATATTTATTTATTTTTGTGCTCTAGGTTGTCAAATAATAACACATGAATGTAACTGCTAACCCCTGTGGGACACTGTTGGTGATTCACAGGAACCCCTGACTCCCAGAGTAATTCTGTCCATTGCACAATGGTTTAGAAAAATAAAGCATCTTTTGATCAGAGAACAAACAAGCGCACAGCCTGAAGCAGAAGGAAATGCCGGCACCATGTTGGCAGCAGCAGAAGAAGATCAGCACAAGACCCACAGCGATTTTAAAAAGAAATTCAACAGTTGGAGGTGGAATATGGAGAGGTGTGGATACAAAAAGACTCCTCTGTTTTGCCTGCTGCCAGTTTCCAGGAGTGGAAAAGAAGTCTGTTCATGTGCATTCATGCAGTGCAAATGTAATTAAGTCTATAAAAATTGCCAGCCAAAAGGTGGTTTCCACAGGTTTTATGGAAAAATACCTCAACTTTTAAGTGTCTAAGGCCATTTCCATCCTGGATGTGTTTCTTTGAGCTCAAACTAACTGTGGCTGTTGACCACCTTTGCCAAGAAATGAATTTGTGAACACGACCAGGGAAGCACAAAACAAGCACCCCTCATCCATCAGCCCTTTCAGAAATATAAAATGTACGGCATCAAGTCTTGCTAGCATGTTCCTCCCTGCTCATACATCAG